>CAJHNH020000658.1:0-2500 GCA_905116865.2 Candidula unifasciata
ACGGAGGGTGAATGAAAGGTTTTCGATGGGTTTTTTTTTTCCCCCCCCCCCATCATGCTTTTTGGTGAATTCTTTCGCCGCAATGGAAACATGGCAGGTTCTTTCAGTTTCTAAAGATGGCTTGACACCCGGCAGGTCTTTTAGTCACAACCGTGCAAGCAGTCAAGCAGGGCTCATTTTTAAACGCTACTGGTGGGTACAAGTACATAGAAATATCGGTAGTTGAGGAGAAGTAGAGGCGGTTGAAATAATATGAAAATTCAAAAGCAGATAATGACTAGTTACCACAAAAAACGCGTAAGCAAATTATAAATTAGTTAAGGTACCTGGACAATAGTGGGAGACGTGGCGCTGTATCCGCTAGACGCTTGCCTGTGGATTGAATGCGGTGGGTTTGTGTCCTGACAGAGAACTTTTTTAAAAAGTGATCTTTACTCCCAATCAGCCCGGAGTGGGTACTATATGCAGTCTTGTGAAGCTAAGGCGGCCAGCGTGATTCTGAGCACATCACCCCCCAAGTGTTGATTGGTCTATAAAATACAGATCTAGCGCTATATGCCCCATACGACTGAAGGCGTGAAAAAAGATTCTTTTGCTTGCCTGATCAATAGAATAAAAAATATATAGGCATATAGGAAAATGTACATTAAAAATATTAACCTCGAATGATGACAGTCCTCGGCGGTTCTAGAGCCCCATTTAGAGGGAGGGGGCGGGTGGTATTGGGGGCATATGGTCTATTATTTGTTCTCTAAAATGGAGTCCCGGAAAAAAACGGGGTTGACGCACATTCTGGTACGCTAGGTATTCATGTACTTTCCTCTTGCTCTCTCTCTCTCTCTCTCTCTCTCTCTCTCTCTCTCTCTCTCTCTCTTTCTCTCTCTCTCTTTTTTAATGTGCTTTCCTCTTGCTCTCTTTTTTAATGTGCTTTCCTCTTACTAATTTTTAAATGTGCTTTCCTCTTGCTCTCTTTTTTTTTTAAATGTGCTTTTCTCTTGCTCTCTTTTTTAAATGTGATTTCTTTTTGCTCTCTTTTTTTAATGTGCTTTTCTCTTGCTCTCTTTTTTTAATGTACTTTTCTCTTGCTCTCTTTTTTTTTCATGTGCTTTCCTCTTGTTCTCTTTTTTTATGTGCTTTCCTCTTGCTCTCTTCTTTTTTTTTCATGTGCTTTCCTCTTGCTCTCTTTTTTCATGTGCTTTCCTCTTGCTCTCTTTTTTTTATGTGCTTTCCTCTTGCTCTCTTTTTTTTATGTGCTTTCCTCTTGCTCTCTTTTTTTTATGTGCTTTCCTCTTGCTCTCTTTTTTTTATGTGCTTTCCTCTTGCTCTCTTTTTTTATGTCCTTTCCTCTTGCCCTTTTTTTTTTCTTTTTGTTCATGTTTTTTATGTGCTTTCCTCTTGCTCTCTTTTTGTGTTCATGTGCTTTCCTCTTGCTCTCTTTTTGTACTCATGTGCTTTCCTCTTGCTCTCTTTTTGTGTTATTGTGCTTTCCTCTTGCTCTCTTGTTGTGTTTATGTCCTTTTCTCTTTCGCTCTTTTTGTGTTTATATGCTTTCCTCTTGCTCTCTTTTTGTGTTTTTATGCTTTCCTCTTGCTCTCTTTTTGTATGTATCTGCTTTCCTCTTGCTCTCTTTTTGTGTTCATGTGCTTTCCTCTTGCTCTCTTTTTGTGTTATTGTGCTTTCCTCTTGCTCTCTTGTTGTGTTTATGTCCTTTCCTCTTGCTCTCTTTTTGTGTTATTGTGCTTTCCTGTTGCTCTCTTGTTGTGTTTACGTCCTTTCCTCTTGCGCTCTTTTTGTGTTTATATGCTTTCCTCTTGCGCTCTTTTTGTGTTTATATGCTTTCCTCTTGCTCTCTTTTTGTATGTATCTGCTTTCCTCTTGCTCTCATTTTATCAATGTTTTCAGTAGTTACCAAGTTCTGGAGTCCATTTCTTATCATGGCATACCGATAGAAAAAAACAATGTATAAAAATGATTGTCTAATTGTCCTGAGGATGCTTTGTTTGTATTTCTATCTTGTCGTGGTATTCTTTGCATTCTTCTTAAAAGCCACATATCTGCTGCGAGTAAATGTTCTTCAGCGTGATTGCTTCTTGTCCATACTTCACATGCATATAACAACACAGGTTCTACACAGTACTTGATCACTCTTTTTTCCCCACTGCAGTTGACATTTTGATGTTGGTGAGATTATTTTGTATCTGGCTAAAGACCACCATAGCGATTTTTATCATTATTTCTTTAAGGTATCTTACCCGAGTTGAGTTGATAAATGAACCCAAATCACAGCACTCGGCGCATTCACATAAGCGAATCATCCCCATCTTCAGCGGCCAAGGCAGAGTTCCGATACCAATGGTACCAGTAGTAGTCTGATTATATGTCCGTTTTGCTTTTCCTCTAATCTTCGACTTTGCCCAGATCCCTTCGTCTCTCCCCGCGGCATCAGTCTCACCAGGCTGTGATAATCATCTTACATCAAATGTTATGACTGTTCCAGGGG
>CAJHNH020000658.1:7500-222305 GCA_905116865.2 Candidula unifasciata
GGCGACATTCTCTTTGTTTCACTACTTGGCCTTCTGTAACGATGTTCTAATCTTTGCAACAGAAAATATGTCAAAGGATATTTGTTTTTATGCGTTTTATGAATCAGCGGACCCATGGTGCTACTAGTCGATACTCGGTGGGTGATTTCAGGGGCGGATTAACACCCTGAGAGGCCCTGAGCACTTGACAGATTTGGGGCCCCACCCTCTTCTCATTCCAGGTATATGTAATTCAAAAAATTAAAGTTAGTTGCGTATTCTTTACAGGACGTTGCAGAACCAGCCCCAGCACTGTTTGGTTGTTGTGATTTTACTAGTCAAGTTTACGTCCAGTAGTTTGCCATTGCTTGCAGGACGCTCGGCTTCTCGATACCACTGTCTAAACCAACGCAAGGCGCAAAACTCGCACCTGGGATCGAAACCGGCATTACAAAGCGCGTTTGCAACACCTAAGACGCCGACAATTCAAAATAAACACTATTAAACCATAAAATAAAACTTAATTTTTCCAAGTTAAACCAAACGTTTCTGCTGTTGTCATAGCATGTAATGTATTCATTTTACTGCAAATAGCACGACAAAATGTGGAATATATAGGAGATATACATGATGATTTTGTGGATTACAAAAAGGCGTATGACAGTGGATATAAAAACAGTTTATGGAATGTTATAAAATAATATTTAGTTTAAAGCAAGGTGATGATCTGTACCCACTTCTTTTCAACTTAGCCGTGGAGAAAATGTAAAGTGAAAGAAGATTGTACTATATGAGAAACTGCAAGAAAGAATACATGGGTGTGCAGATGACATTGACATCGTTGGAGAAAATCAACTAGAAACAGTAAAAACAGTGACTCTTTTAAAGCAAGCAGCTAAACAAAATGAGACTAGTTATTAATCAAGAAAATAATGAACACACGGTCAAATCAAGGCAGGGAAAGGATAATAACCCTGGCAGCATACTAATCGGTAATATAAAAATTAAACATATTAGTAAATTGGGGCAAACTTCAACTGCTCTAAGATAATTAGAGAAAAAACACAATGTAGAATACAATCTGGAAATAAAGTTTACTATGTCCAACAACATCTCCTTAAATCAAAGTCACTTTCTCGTATCGCCAAGATCAAAATATACAAACCGCTGAAAAGACCGGTTGTTTTATATAGCTCTAAAACTTGGAGGTTGCAGGTTTGAACAACGGATCAACATCATGGCACATGTATAGTAACAAATAAGTGTTCCGTTCTTCTTCTAACTCAAGATTGAGTCCGAAGAAGCTCAGCACAGTGCACAGGCTCTGTATCACCGGCGAGGATCCTGAAATACTTTGGGTAGATTTTTAACTCAAAATTGTGCCCCAGCAGCGCCTTTTGGCTACTCTTTTCGATTTCCAACTGCCAAGGGATTTTTTAATTGCGCAACAATGCACTCGGGCGTCCGAACTCACGACCCATAGTCCAGGGAGAATTACTAGAAGTCCAAGTCCTTGCGAAAAAATCGCAGTCCTTACCGGGGATTAAACCCGGAACCTCTAGCACTCGAGGCCCCTAACACAGCTCTAAAACTTGGAGTACAACTAAATAATCTGAAGCCTTATTACACACTTTTAAAAACAGTCTTACGGCGAATCTTTCGGTTTTTCAAAGATGCTAACAGCTGGGAATAGAGAGTGAAAATAACATTAAAAATTGTAATCTGTTTAAGTCACAGCTGATCACTGATATCATGAGAGCTAATAGACTGAAATGTCTAAGGGCCTTCTGAGATAATGTCGGACGCCACAAAGATAAAAACTGTATACACGTGAGAGTTAAGAGGTCGTAGACCAACGGCAGACCGATAAGACTACGGTGAGATAATCTCCACGCAGACCTACGAATATTAGGTGTCACCAACTGGAAAGAGAGGGCCAACCAGAGAGATGTAGGTTTATACAACGGATCAATATCATAGCGCAAGGGTAGTAACCCATAAGTGCTCCGTTCTACTTCTAACTCAAGCCTGACTCCGAAGAATCTCAGCGCAGTGAACGAACTCCGTAGCACCGATGAGGATCCTGAAAAACTTTGGGTAGATTTTTAACTCCAAATTTTGCTCGGGCAGCGCCGTTAGGCTACTCTTTTCGATTACCAACTGCCAAAGCAACAATACTCACGGGCGAACATCCGATCTGACCACCCATAGACCAGGGGGAAACTATCAGAATTTTACGTGAAAAATATCAGCCATGGCTCGAGTCCCCCCACCCCCCTCCCATATTCAGGTTTTCATATAATTAGGTTTCTCCCGTGTGGGTTCCGGGGCCCTACTATGGGAAAAACAAGAATAGACCCACTGTCTACCCAAAAGCATGTCGTAAGAGTCGACTAATTGGGAGCTTCCTTCGAAGTCGCAGTGTATCTGCCTGAGATGCAAGGAGCCAACAGTCTGCATACAGATCTGTCAAACGGATGCACACGCAAAACTCAGGTTCTGGAACAGGACTGCAGTCCAGAAGTGGACGAACAACCAGAACTTTTTGCCGGAGTGAACGCTGGTGAACGTGAATAAGAAGAAGAAGAAATAATCAGGTTTAAGGGGGGGGGGGGGGGTTTCATGTTTACAGTATGTGCGTTGTTTGATACGCAGCTGTCTGAAGACAGCATGCGTACCATCACCGAAGCTACTGTCAGTAATAAAACTGAAGCTGTTGTCTGTAACATTACCACAGTTACTGCCAGTAACAACTGAAGCAACTGTTTGTAACATTACCACAAGTACTGCCAGTAACAAATGAAGCAACAAAACTGAAGCTGCTGTCTGTAACATTACCACAGTTACTGCCAGTAACAACTGAAGCAACTGTTTGTAACATTACCATAGGTACTGCCAGTAACAAATGAAGCAACAAAACTGAAGCTGCTGTCTGTAACATTACCACAGTTACTGTCAGCAACAACTAAAGCAACTGTTTGTAACATTACCACAGGTACTGCCAGTAACAAATGAAGCAACAAAACTGAAGCTGCTGTCTGTAACATTACCACAGTTACTGCCAATAACAACTAAAGCAACAAAACTGAAGCTGTCTGTAACATTACCACAGTTACTGGCAGTAACAACTGAAGCAACAAATCTGAAGCTACCGTGTGTAACATAACCCCTAATATACGTCAGCTGACGTCTGTACAAGACAGCACTAACAACTTACAAGTGTTTGAAGATTAGTCGTCCGCCTTCTTGGTGTCACATGTGTTCAGTCACGCAAGACTTCCTGTCAACGATGTTCTCGTCACGGCTGGGCAGCCACGCGTGTACCGGCTCGAAACTAACACCACCCCCCCCCCCCATCCTTCACGACCCCTAGGCGTGTCAAGCAGGGGTGGCTACACGTGAATGCTACATCTTATTTCCTGTGCCAAGCGACCATTCTTTTCACGAACACAGCCAACCTCTCTTAGAAGCTATCCGGCGTAATGCTCAGCTATTTGGAACTGCTCTGCCGTGACAATAGACACGATTTTTGCTTGATGGTCGTCCGCGAACCGTCAAATTGTGTTCTCTTCAATCTCCCAGAAAAATCTATAGATGGTCTTGGCAAGCATACAAGTAATGCCTCCCAGCATTTACAAAATCCCCAGACGATTTACAATAGGTTTATTCTCGAGCAAAACGGTAAACATCTTGCAGTGTCAAAATGAAACTATAAATAAGTTATTTAGGCTTTTATTAACGCAGGCAGGGACAGAGTGTACATGTGGTTTGCAGAATGCAATAATCGGACCGAAAAAAAAAAAAAGAAATCGTTCCCTATTCTAGTAATTTAACGAGGAGAAGTCAATAAGTAAGTCACTAAAGCTTAGGGCATGGCAGGAAAACTGTAGTTAGTGATTTCTAAAAGTGTCATTAGGTGACAGCAACATCGAACTTTATGTCTCTGTTTGTTAGGTGCCGAAGAAGAAATCGTCCAGGTCTGTTGACTAGAGGAATCCTGCTTCTTCGTGACAATGCCAGACCACATTCAACTCGGTTAACTCCGGAGAAAATTAACCACCTAGGGGGGAAGCTCTGGAACCTCCACCTTCCAGTCACAACTCGGCTCTTGGCGTTGTCCACCTTTTTGGTCCACTTAAAAAACGATCTTGGCGGGAGAATTTTGCAAATGACGCAGAAGTTCCATGTGAAGTTAAAATGTGGCTTAGAAAACAGAGCACGCAGTTATATACATCAGGTTTGTGAGGACTTGCAAAACGGGGTGACAAGTGCATCAATATTGGTGAAAATTATGTGTAAAACAAAGGTGTATGTGTAAAACTAAACGGTTTTCAAACTGTTATCGTCTGTAGCTTTTCTTAAAACAACTATTCGTCACTTACTGATTGAGTATCCCGTGTATATAGAGGAAATGTACCTTTTACTTCTTAGTGTTCACAGGCTGTATACTTTGGCGAAAAGTTCTGGTTGTTCGTCCACTTTTAAACTTAAGTCTTATTCCAGAATTGGAATTTTGAGTGCCTATCAGTGTTACAGATCTGGCCTATTCATACGCTGACTGATTCTTTGCATATCAGACATAAACTTTCCAGCTTCAAAGGAACTGCTGATTAGTCACCTTTTAAGACATGCTTGTTGGGGAGACATTGCCTCTTTTCTTTGTCCACCCACAATGTGACCCGGAACCCACACGGGGGGAAATGAAGTAAATTTCTGTTCTTACATTCTGAATAGGGAGTTGACGTGGCGTTGGCGGCTAGAAGCCCATCTGCGGATCGGAAGGTCGTGGGGTCGCGTCCTAACGGAACCGGGCTGTTTTTTTTAAATGACCTTGACTCCCAGGTCAAAGAAGAAGAAGAAGAGAAGTAGAAGATAATGATGAAAAAAAAAAGAAACAAAAAAAAAAAAAGAAGAAATCAACAAGAAAAATACGTTATGTTGGGCATCTCAGGGGGGAAAGGAGGTAGGGGGAGGCGGAAAAAAATCTTCAAACAAGCACTGAAATGGGAAAATAATTGGTTGAATGAAAACAATAAGACAAACGTTCCAAAGTAGTAGACTGAACTGCATCAAAGATATTGTAAGGGTTGCAAAGATAGAACGGAGCGGATTAAAAAAACTGCGAACTCTCTGTGGTATAATAAAGCCACAACCAGATGATGATGATGATGACGTTAATGCTCTCCAGATACTTACACATGACTTGTCCAAATCCAGTTTGAGTGGAAGGTGTCTACTGTTCAAGAGCACCAGTAACTGGGAAACACATGATTGACAAGAAACATGACACGTTCAAATACCCCTTTAACGGTCTGCATGTTGAACACCCCGATGTGGCAAGAGGTCAAACAACGAACACAAAAACACGTCAGACTGTTAACGGCGATATTCCCTCTGGGCAAAGAGTTGGAAGGGGACAATAGAACACCTGAAAAAACGTGAAGGAAACATTCACAGTCGAGGCTTAATCGCAGTCAGTCAGTCTGTTTTGTGGTGAATCAAAATGAAGAAAGAACAAGAACTGATTGGCACCTTTGCAAAGAAGTAAAGAGATAAGAGGATACATTAGGCCAGCGTTTCACAAACCTTTTTCGTCACGGCACCCTTGTTGGGCAAAACATTTCGCGGCACACCAACTTTTAAAACAGTCTGAATACTTCGGAACAAAAGAGAGGGGGGGGGGGGGGGGGGTACTGCAAATTTAATGTTCAGTTGTCTTTAATGCGATGAATGAAACAGTAAGAATAAATTTATAATTATTTTCTTTATTTATGGGAAGTTTCGTTAATTGTACCCCCAAATCACTCGAGTTTGCTCCTGTATCTTGCTGGTTGTGTGTGTGTGTGTGTGTGTGTTATGTAAGCGTACGATGAAAATGCACTGCAGCCTCAACATTAGCATTGTTTTCTAAAAACACCTGTATGCAGAACACCTCTTGGCTACCATCATGGTATTTCAGTTTAAATTGCTGTCTTCGTTGATATCAAGCAGATTTGAAAAATTCTTGATTATTGCCTTGGCACCCAGTTTAAGAACCGCTGCATTAGGCAATATAACAATCGAAAGCTAAAGTTACCATGCCCGGAATCGAACCTGTCTTACTCAGCACTTCTACATCCCTAGAATTAGTCTATTTTATAACAGTGACAAAGGCGTCTCGCTGCAGACACTGGGGACTGCAAAAAAAACTATGAAAGTCCTAAAATATTCGGGTGGGGGGGGGGGGGGGGGGGGAGAACATAAAGTATATGTCAACCTCACAGGGCCAGTTACAAAAGAATTACACGGGACTTCGTGATGATTACCATATATTTGAATACCGTAATGGTCATTTTAGAGTCAGTTCATTCGTGTGTATGTTGTGTTTTGTCGCCCTCTGTGGCTTAGGTGTTGCCAGCATGTGAGTAGTTATGTACGTCCCTTTTGGTTTAGTGGATCATCTTTATAAAACACGTCGAGCTGGCTTATCCCTAAAAGTCCATTGTGTCCAAATTGTCTGCCAGTGTCCCCCTGCCATTTGCCAACAAAGTCCAACATGTGTCCGATAAACCAACCGTAAGCTTGCCACTTGGTTGTCAAGTTATGCTGACTGATCTAATATGCTACCGCCGTGACTATAAAATAAACTTCGAATCTCACAGAACCTGTTGCATAGTCACCAATTTCGTCTCGTCCTGTCCGAGAACATCCGGTAATACGTACAGCAGGAGCAGATCAAGCCTGAGCTTCATGAACTCAGGGGCGCTCACCCTCTGAAATTGTCTAGGAGCTTGTGGGCCGAAAAAATTGTGGACGAGGGATCACTTCTACTGATAATGCTCCCCTGTGGAGCTTTTTCTTATTGTTCTGCCAACCCCTTCCTCCAACCCCCTTTTCCAAAGCAGCATGCCTTTCCAATCAAATTGGAAAAACTGGTCTACACTGTTATATTTACACTGTTTCTATACATAAATCAAAGTTTTTTTTTTTACACACAGTTCGCCTTGTCGGGGTTTCTGGGACTTGTGCCCGGGTGATTCTCATGCGAATGGTAGCACTTTGTATCACCGGGTGAGTATGCCTCGTTTTACGGTCCTGGTGGGGCTGAACGTCACTCACTCGTGCGGAGACTCATCACAGTTCACCTAGTCCGTCCTCAGTATATACTGAAGTAAAAAAAATCTCTTGGCAGTTGGGAATCGAAAAGAGTAGCCTAACGGTGCTGCCCGGACAAAATTTAAAGTTAACAATCTACCCAAAATTATTTCAGGATCTTCGCCTGTGCACCGGAGTTCGTGCACTGCGCTGAGAGTTATTCTTGAGTTAGAAGTAGAAGGGATAACTTATGGGTTACACCCGTGTGCCATGATGTTGATCCATCACTCGTGCGGAAACCCATCACAGGCTACCCAGTGCCGTCTCAAGTATCTACTGAAGACGGCCTTGTGCCCCCACCCCCATTCCCCCATGATGGTTGAGGCGGAGGCTGGTTTTTGGATGGCTTATCAGGGCCGTGGGTGGGGATAAAGGTGATGAGATATACGGGTGGTGCATGCATTGTTAACAACAAAGAGCACCGCAAACAGCTAATAACAAATACAAAGCAAGTAGCCTTTAACAAATAGAGACACAAGCAGCCAACCGAATCCTAAAAGTTGATGATTAAAAAGAAACGTAAACAGATAATAACAATTACAAACAAAACTGATAATTAGGGGTGGAGGAACTAACCAATAAAAACACAAACAGTCGACAACAAGTAACTAACTATATCAACCACAAACAACACGCGAACACAGGAGTAGATGTTGACAAATAACTAAACAAATAGCTACAAAATCAAAAATGGAATCGCAAATAACAAGTAGCTTAAACAAATCTACACCGACATAGCTGAGAACTGAAATCGACTCTTTTTCTGCTATTGAGGAACGAGAGGGATCACCTGTGGGAATGTCCCGAGTGCAATGATGTCAGTTAGGGATTTATTCCTTATTTCGATAATGAAAAATCCTGATATCGTTCACGTTTAATGAATCATCTGTAATATTATCTGCACCAGTGGTGGTTCTTAACTAAAACACGAGGAATTATCTGCCCCATCCACCAGGGACTCCATACTTTCCTTTCCGCTTTCTCCCTTCCATGCTTCCACTCACAAGTTTGACCACATTGTGACTACACAAGTTTCGTTCTGGGAGGCAAGCCAACAGGATCACGACAGGCTCCAACTGACGGGCCGTGCTGCTGACGTCACCGAGTGGGGCTAATGATGCGTTAAAGCGGCGGTTCTCAAACTGGATGCTGAGGCACCCTGTTGTGAACAGTCGGCTAGAAATTGTGAAATTATTTTTTTTAAAATCTCATGTAGATATTTAAAAGTTTACATTTAAGTTTTCCTACATCGCCACTGTCGAAGATAGTTTATTTCTTGTTTGAGAAACGCTGCGTTAACGCATAGTTAGCCCGACCTGGTGACGTCAGCAGCACGGCCCGTCAGCTGGAGCCGGTCGTGATCAACCCCAGATACCTTGTTCAACCTCCAAAGACGTTATAACTGAAGCACTCGTGTCGACCACACCAGCCTACAGCCATGTGCCGGCAAGCTTTGCCTTGTGCCATAATTAGCCGACTTGTCAAATGGAAACGACGCGATAAAGCGATAAAAGGTCTCGCCCTTGATCAAACCCTACCTGCGATAAAGTTACACTCCCAGATTCATTAACTTCCTCCAAACCCGCCTATCTTTCATGCTTTTCCGTTTCAGCTAATTATTATTTACACCACTACATAATGTTGACACTGTCGATCGCCAACTTCACACCTGAGTCGGCACAAAGGTGTTTGACACGAGAGTACCAGGTAAAAGGAGTGGAACCCAGACGTGAGGGTCCAGAAGTTTGGTTAGAACGAATTGTCCTTCAAACATATGTGCTAACAGGAAGTCTACGTTCTATCCTAAAACCTAGACACTAGTTTCAGGAATGAATACTCGCAAGGTCGCAAGAGGTGTTTGGCACGGGCATACCAGATAAAGCAGTGTAGTTCATTAAATTAGCAAATGGAACTATTCTCTATCGTCCTTTTCAGGATGAAATTTTGTATTTGAAGCTCCACCCTGGCTTTTGCCTGGGGCCGCAATATAGGCAGGCCATAAATATGGCCAAATGTCTGAACGCGGTTTCTGGGACCTCTCCACGGCGATCCTCATCCACATGGTGGCACATTGTGTCATCGGGTGTTTATCGCTTGTGTGATGTCCTGGTGGAGTAGAAAGTCAGTCAGTCAGTCAAATTAGCAAAAGATAAGAGTGACCATAGGTACTGATTTCGTCAAGAAAGTGTCCTGATCGTTCGATAGATACCCGTCACTTGGCTCGTTTTATGAGAATCCAGAAAAAATACAGAAGAATATAACATATACTTATAGTTATATCAAGTGACGTTATCATACTTTTACGTCTTAGATACTTTTAGTAAAGTAACTAAAGGACCCTTTTCCACGCCTTTAGGCATATAGGGCTAGACCTATATTTTATAGATCAATAGGCACAAGATGGGTGACGTGGTCAGCATCACACCGGTCGCCTTTACTTCCTGGGACTGCACCTGGTACCCACTCAAGTCTGTGTCGACCTTTGAGCCAAGGTAGTTTTTGAAAAAAGTCCAGCTTCGCCAGGAAGCGAACCTACGATCTTCCGATCCGCGGCGAGCGTCTAGCCGTTCCGCCACGAAGATACTTCTAATGCTTTAAACGTGTTGATGGCTAGTGAGGAAAATTTGTCATCAGATTTTTTTTTAAAGCTATTTGTTCGCAAGGATATTCCATACGGACTAAGACTGTTTACAGTAAATATAATTGGTTCCTGGTCCCCTAAACGTTGGTTAGGGCGGGAAAAGGGGGGGGGGGCGGCTAAGACTGTTTACAGTAAATATAACTGGTTCCTGGTCCCCTAAACGTAAGTTCGGGACTGGAAAAGGGGAAGGGGGTTGACTTGATTAGGAAGTCCCGTTTTCAGCTCAAAATATTTGTGGGATGTTCCGCTTTCAGCTAAAGATATTAAGTACTATTGTCACTCTACTCAAGATGTAAGAATCGTTGATAGCTGCAGAGGAAAGTTACATTCTTAACTGTAATGTGGTCGCTTTGGTTGTTAGCCGCAATGGCAAATTACATTCTTAACTGTAACGTGGTCGCTTTGGTTGTTAGCCGCAATGGCAAATTACATTCTTAACTGTAACGTGGTCGCTTTGGTTGTTAGCCGCAATGGCAAATTACATTCTTAACTGTAACGTGGTCGCTTTACTTGTCTTCCCAGGTGGGTTAGAAGCTCAATTCCGGGGATTAGACGCTTTGCCTTATCACACGCATGTCGTAAAAGGCGACTAATAAGAAGTTTGTGGAAATCGGATCTGTTTAAATCAGTATATATAATTTTCATTGTGCATATATTATTTCAAATATTGTATTACATTTATTTGCCATTCCTGTATTATTATTATTATTATTATTATTATTATTAAGCATTCGAACCAGGTTTAGGCCCCGTGAAGCTCGCTCTTTCTTAGCAAAAGAAAAGTTGACAAGAGGTCGAAAATGGCAGGTTACCGCTCTATTTGTGTTCCAGGCCTGACCAATGCGTGTGAGTCATGGGCAATGATAACAGCTCACAGATGCCAGTTCCAGGCCTGACCAATGCGTGTGAGTCATGGGCAATGATAACAGCTCACAGATGCCAGTTCCAGGCCTGACCAATGCGTGTGAGTCATGGGCAATGATAACAGCTCACAGATGCCAGTTCCAGGCCTGACCAATGCGTGTGAGTCATGGGCAATGATAACAGCTCACAGATGCCAGTTCCAGGCCTGACCAATGCGTGTGAGTCATGGGCAATGATAACAGCTCACAGATGCCAGTTCCAGGCCTGACCATGCGTGTGAGTCATGGGCAATGATAACAGCTCACAGATGCCAGTTCCAGGCCTGACCAATGCGTGTGAGTCATGGGCAATGATAACAGCTCACAGATGCCAGTTGCAGGCCTGACCAATGCGTGTGAGTCATGGCAATGATAACAGCTCACAGATGCCAGTTCCAGGCCTGACCAATGCGTGTGAGTCATGGGCAATGATAACAGCTCACAGATGCCAGTTCCAGGCCTGACCAATGCGTGTGAGTCATGGGCAATGATAACAGCTCACAGATGCCAGTTCCAGGCCTGACCAATGCGTGTGAGTCATGGGCAATGATAACAGCTCACAGATGCCAGTTGCAGGCATCAGAAATGAGATATCTGAGAAAGGTGGTCCACGTGACAAGAAGGGGCAAAGTCCGGAATCAGACAATACGTCATGATTTTGAAACCCTGGCCTTACAAACTCGAGTGGATTAGTCACAGTTACGATGGTTTGGACATGTATGTAGAATGAGAGAAAGTCGGACACCATGGGAGGCTAAGAACCAGGGAACCAGACCTACAGGGCAATCCAGGGTGCTCTGGGAAGACAACACCTGACAGTCCCCGACTGACTGAAGACTGGAATGGAACAAAGCCAGAAAGAAAACTGCAGATAGAGAAGTCTTGAGATCTCTCTGGCAAACCTCCACATCCCAAGGTAAAAGAGGGGCGACCAAGTAAGAAGCTCGCCCTACCTCCTTCCTTATAAAGTGTGCCATTGCCATTGCCAGTTGTCCAAGAAAAATTCCAAACTTGATCCTCTTTCAGCCGCCCGAGGGCCTGCTATAAGAGTTGACCATGTATCTTAGTGCACTTGTATTCATGGCGAGGCGCAGACGCCGTCTGGAGGTGACAGGTTCAATTCCCGGCACGGTAACTATAGCTTTCGATTTTTATGTTGTCTAGTGTGTTCTTCTAACTTTCTACTTCTACTTCTTTCTATGAGTGCCGTTCACAATACTTTCTGTTACTTGATTAATTCATAATATTTAACGGCCTCAAATGGTTCCCCCCCTCTGTTTATTTATAGGAATGACGTATACACACCGGAACCTACCAATCAAATACCTTTCTTAAATGTTTGTGTATTCTAGACAAAGCAATAAGGTCTTACTGTGTTCGTAAATTATTGATGTGATTGTTATTCGACATTTGCTTGGTTAATATAAATTTCTGTAACCTATGGTGCCATTTCAATGGGTTGAAATGAATTCTGTCCGTATTCCCATAGTCGTGGATTTCAAGCTTGTACGATAGACATGGCCAATAAGACCACCTTTTTTTTGGGGGTGCCGAGTTGACCATGTATCTTAGTGCACTTGTATTCATGGCGAGGCGCAGACGCCGTCTGGAGGTGACAGGTTCAATTCCCGGCACGGTAACTATAGCTTTCGATTTTTATGTTGTCTAGTGTGTTCTTCTAACTTTCTACTTCTACTTCTTTCTATGAGTGCCGTTCACAATACTTTCTGTTACTTGATTAATTCATAATATTTAACGGCCTCAAATGGTTCCCCCCCTCTGTTTATTTATAGGAATGACGTATACACACCGGAACTACCAATCAAATACCTTTCTTAAATGTTTGTGTATTCTAGACAAAGCAATAAGGTCTTACTGTGTTCGTAAATTATTGATGTGATTGTTATTCGACATTTGCTTGGTTAATATAAATTTCTGTAACCTATGGTGCCATTTCAATGGGTTGAAATGAATTCTGTCCGTATTCCATAGTCGTGGATTTCAAGCTGTACGATAGACATGGCCAATAAGACACTTTTTTTTTTTTGGGGGTGCCGAGTTGACCATGTATCTTAGTGCACTTGTATTCATGGCGAGGCGCAGACGCCGTCTGGAGGTGACAGGTTCAATTCCCGGCACGGTAACTATAGCTTTCGATTTTTATGTTGTCTAGTGTGTTCTTCTAACTTTCTACTTCTACTTCTTTCTATGAGTGCCGTTCACAATACTTTCTGTTACTTTGATTAATTCATAATATTTAACGGCCTCAAATGGTTCCCCCCCCCCCCCCCTTTGTTTATTTTATAGGAATGACGTATACACACCGGAACCTACCAATCAAATACCTTTCTTAAATGTTTGTGTATTCTAGACAAAGCAATAAGGTCTTACTGTGTTCGTAAATTATTGATGTGATTGTTATTCGACATTTGCTTGGTTAATATAAATTTCTGTAACCTATGGTGCCATTTCAATGGGTTGAAATGAATTCTGTCCGTATTCCATAGTCGTGGATTTCAAGCTGTACGATAGACATGGCCAATAAGACACCTTTTTTGGGGGGTGCCGAGTTGACCATGTATCTTAGTGCACTTGTATTCATGGCGAGGCGCAGACGCCGTCTGGAGGTGACAGGTTCAATTCCCGGCACGGTAACTATAGCTTTCGATTTTTATGTTGTCTAGTGTGTTCTTCTAACTTTCTACTTCTACTTCTTTCTATGAGTGCCGTTCACAATACTTTCTGTTACTTGATTAATTCATAATATTTAACGGCCTCAAATGGTTCCCCCCCTCTGTTTATTTATAGGAATGACGTATACACACCGGAACCTACCAATCAAATACCTTTCTTAAATGTTTGTGTATTCTAGACAAAGCAATAAGGTCTTACTGTGTTCGTAAATTATTGATGTGATTGTTATTCGACATTTGCTTGGTTAATATAAATTTCTGTAACCTATGGTGCCATTTCAATGGGTTGAAATGAATTCTGTCCGTATTCCATAGTCGTGGATTTCAAGCTGTACGATAGACATGGCCAATAAGACACCTTTTTTTGGGGGTGCCGAGTTGACCATGTATCTTAGTGCACTTGTATTCATGGCGAGGCGCAGACGCCGTCTGGAGGTGACAGGTTCAATTCCCGGCACGGTAACTATAGCTTTCGATTTTTATGTTGTCTAGTGTGTTCTTCTAACTTTCTACTTCTACTTCTTTCTATGAGTGCCGTTCACAATACTTTCTGTTACTTGATTAATTCATAATATTTAACGGCCTCAAATGGTTTCCCCCCCCCTCTGTTTATTTATAGGAATGACGTATACACACCGGAACCTACCAATCAAATACCTTTCTTAAATGTTTGTGTATTCTAGACAAAGCAATAAGGTCTTACTTTGTTCGTAAATTATTGATGTGATTGTTATTCGACATTTGCTTGGTTAATATAAATTTCTGTAACCTATGGTGCCATTTCAATGGGTTGAAATGAATTCTGTCCGTATTCCATAGTCGTGGATTTCAAGCTGTACGATAGACATGGCCAATAAGACACCTTTTTTTGGGGGTGCCGAGTTGACCATGTATCTTAGTGCACTTGTATTCATGGCGAGGCGCAGACGCCGTCTGGAGGTGACAGGTTCAATTCCCGGCACGGTAACTATAGCTTTCGATTTTTATGTTGTCTAGTGTGTTCTTCTAACTTTCTACTTCTACTTCTTTCTATGAGTGCCGTTCACAATACTTTCTGTTACTTGATTAATTCATTATATCGAAGAAGGGTCCTTTGCTGTCTTATATGGTTTCCTTTTATTTGTGGTGTGTGGTCACACCTGATATTATTGTTGTTTGCTTCCTTGCTGTGCTGCGTTGTTTGCGGTTTTGGGTTCTGGTGTGATCCAGATCTCTTTGCGATGATATTGACGGGTACTAGCTGACTGTTGCTGGTGCTTGTTTTGCCTCGTGCTGGTCGCTGTGCTGGTGCCCTGTTGCTGCTTGGTTGTCGATCTAAAAGCCGCCGGAAAAAGCCAAACAAGCATCCGTTGCGCCGTCGATACGAACAATGTTCCTTTTCAGGACAAACAGGGCCGTCACAATCTGTTGTTGTGATCGGCCCGAAAAAAAAAAAAATTTTTTTCATAAAGTGTAAAGAAGCTGAGGCTTAAATACACTCCGCTCCCCCCCCCCCCCCTCTCCCCTCCCTTCCCAACCACATCCATATCTTCGCCACCTGGATGTGGCTGCTAGTTTAGGTCAGTGAGATATAGGAAAAGGAGGAGAGATTAGATGTCGCGAAATTATCTGAGGAGTCTGTTAGAAAGAGAATCACTGATAGACACATTTGGCAGTCGGAAGTTTACATTCTAACGTTTAACGTTGTCACTTTGTCGGTCGGAATGAAATACTTCCATGGACTCAAGAGGTGTTTGACACCACAACGTGCGATAGACTGGGGCCAGTTCCGGCCCTCGTGGGCCTCCTTCGTGATTAAAATTGAGTAATAGTTATTAGCCACGATCCTGTATTGGGTCCGGGTTATCTCCCCATTATCTAAGGCTAGCCTGCCTACAGATAATTTGATCCCTCTGTGTCCCGGTCCGGTCGTTTGGAAATCGCTGACCTGCCATACAAAAGGCCAACATCAACATACCAGCTCTACTTGAACTGTCTCAATCGAGGATCTCGACTTGTTTTAAGTTTTAGGTTTAAACAACGGATCAACGTCATAGCACAAGGGTACAACTTTCGACTTGTTGGGTAGGTAATATCCCATCGGTGTCATTTTTTAAAGAGATTGGCCCCACCTCGTAGTATATTGTACTGTGTTTAGTTTGGGTTTAGTTCTTTTCTTTGCCTGTTTTTGTTAGTGTCTATAAAATTAATAACATTAAATATTGCATTAAAAAATCAAAAAAGTAACGTCAAAGGGATCGACTTTATTGCACTAGCTATAAGTAAGAAGAAACCCCACAGGGATGCATGTACAGCAGGAGTCTACCAATCATCAGTAGAAGTAATCTCTCGTCGACAAATGTTTCGGCCCACGAGCTCCTAGACATTTTCAGAGAGGGTGCCCACTTGAGTTCATGAGGCTCAGGGTTGGTTTCTCCTGCTGCACGTTTTAAGTTCTATCCCACTGGGCTTGCCGAAGAACGGCCAGCTCCTGTCGAAGACCCCGCACAAGACACGAACTCGTTAGCTCCCAAGTCATTATCCCTTGAATTAGTGGTTCTCAACCTTCCTAATGCCGCAACCCTTTAAAATGTGGTCCTCATGTACTTATGTTATGGTAACCCCCAGCCATCAATTATTTTAGTTGTTTCTTCATAACCGTCCCCCCCCCCCCCCCCCCCGGTGTGACCCGGTCGTCCGTTCGATACTACCGTCAGATGTCCCGTTTTCTATGTGTTTTCCGATGGTCTTAGGCGACCCCTGAGAAAGGCTCGTTGGACTCACAAAAGTACCGTTGCCTTTAAATCCAACCAACTGGGCTGCAAGTTACATGTACTTCCTAAACGCAAGCCATGCAAGTGTAATTGTGTGATGTGGTTGAACAGTTGGGGGAGGGGGGGGGGGTGAATAAGAATCGATACACTCCCTGCTCCCAGCAAGCATGTCATAAAATACAACTAATTAGGGATTATTGAAATCAAAAGAATTAACACTGCTTGGATTCCGGGATCTCATTCCAACGTACCCTCTTTCACACACACACACACACACACAAAGATATAAAACCGAACAAAAAGAATATAAGCAAGCTTTACAATATTAACAAATACAAAAAACGTGAACATTGCGGCTATTGAGCCTTCAGCAGCCCATAAAAATGAAACAATACAACACAAAATAACTTAGCTGGTATCTCGAAGCAGCCGGGTCGGTTGTTTCTCAGCATAATGACTACACGTGTCACTCACCCTCTTTCACAAGAAGCATATCGTGAGATTTGACTAATTAGGTCTATTTTCTTCAATGTCATAATGCATTCACCTAAGAGGCGTGGAATCAACAGTCTGCACACAAATAAGCCAGATCTGTAAGTGGGATTTGCACGCAAACGCAAGTTTTGAAGCAAGACCAAGCCAAAAAGTAGACGAACCAGCAGAACTTTCTGCCGGAGTTTACAGCTAGCTGGTGAACGCAAAGGCACTCCGACTTCAAACGAAACTCCAGTAATAAGTCGCATTTTACATGCTTGTTCGGGAGGGGGTGGGTGGTCGCTCCCCCCCCCCCTCCCCTTAACCCCTATAATGGAGCTACGAAACCCACGCGGGGATAAGAGGGGTCTGAAAAGTGGGTCAGTAACTGGCTGTCAACTCTTTGAGGCTGAAATCTCGAAGGTGAAAATTAAAGGAAAACATAATTAATTTACTTTTATTAATTATAATTGTCTGTGCCAACCCCCAGCCGTGGTAACAAATCCGGGTACGCAATGGAAGTACTGGGTGTAACACCCGGGGTGTTATAATTATAACTTCTAAGGGATTAGGGTGCGGTACTAGTGATTTGTCTTGTCATGTTGCTTTGTGCTTGTAGTTCGTCGTTGAGGGAAAAAAATCGAAATTTTCAACCATCATACCCGAGAAAGGAGCTTTAGGTTATAATTGTGGCTATATGAGGTGTGCTCTAAACAACGGCTTACCATTGTCCTCTACCCCTGCCTACACCGCAAATGTTTTAAAAATGTGCAGTAATAGCAGTTTTTATTCTCTCTCTCTCTCTCTCTCTCTCTCTCTCTCTCTCTCTCTCTCTCTCTCTTATTTGTAAAAGAGAGTTGTTCACTTGTAGATAGACCGCTCTGCTGCTCCCTTGTAAACAGACTCTTTATACTTGTCTCTCACGCCTAGACAACTTAATTATGTACACACTATGTTGGTGGCTTAAGATAGAACGTGTTGGTTTCTGGTAGATCTACAAATAAAATAATACTTAATTATATTATATGGGGAGCCGTTGTGGTGCAGCGGGAGGTGCTCCCCTGTGTCTCCAAATTTACAGGTTTAAATTCGCGTCGAGGCTGATTTTTATGACCTTGACTTCTAGGTCGACCCAGCCTAAAATGGGTAGCAGAAAAGTCCCGAAAAGTAAAGGTGGTCGGTGTGATGCTGACTACATCACGTACCGAGTACAGATGGGTCTATAAAATATCGTTCTGGCATTATATGCCCAATACGTCTAACGGTGTATTTTAAAAAAGTGTTTTGTGTGTGTGTGTGTGTGTATGTGTATATATAATACGGCTTTTATCACGCTTGAACACCAAAATATGCAATAAAGCCAATTAAGTTTTAGGCTAAAACCATAGTGCAGAAGTGGGGGAACAACCAGAACTTTCCCGCAAATGTGTAAAGCCGCTGAACCCTAAAGGAAAAAGAGACAAATCTTTCTTGTCTCAGTTTTAACGAGTACCCCATTAAATCAGCCCGTACTTATAATCGACCTGTCTCAGTGCAAAACAGCCTGAAAAGAATCACTTTTAGTACCCTCTCTACACGAGCAGCCTGCCACCCACCCGTGACAACTTTCGTCACCCCTGTTTAAGAGATGACAGATAGACCATCAGAACTAATCTGACAACCACAAAGCTATAAATGCACCAAAACCCTCCCAAATACTTTTAAATCTACGAAGCCAACGAACAAATCTAATTACTCTACATTTTCGTGATATCTTTTCTGTACTTTCCGAGCTGTTTAAAAAAGCATAACATAGAAATCTTCAACACAGTGTATTTAAAAAAAAAAAGCCCTGTAAAACTCTCAGGATCGTTCATGCCGAGTGCATCTCTCCCCTGTCCTAATTGGCGAGGCGGGGCGAACGTCAAATTCTCCGACCAATCATTTTATAGCCGAAACCCGTTTCCCCCAGCCCCCTTTAGCGTGACGCTAATTACCCCTGGAGTAAAAGCTAGTTTTTCTGTAAGGAACCTATCAGTAGGAATCAGTGGCAGTCGCTAGTGGGTTTGTAATGATTTCCCGCGGACACGCTCGATGTAAACAAGCGAGTAAAACCTTCATAATCGTGAAATCCCTCGTTTCTCAAACGACCCTGGTTGTTTAGGCTCAGCCGCACAGTGTAGTGGATATGTTATATATATATATATATATATATATTGTGTGAAGAAGGAAACCAGAGGTAGTGAATCAAGCAAGTAGTAGTGCCATTTTCTGCAACTGTTTAAGGATATTTCCTTCTATTATTTTTATATTAGATTCAAACGAAAACACATCACAGTTTTTTAATTACTCGTAAAACTCCATCTTGTAATAGATGCGCGAGTTGTATTTAACAGTAGAAATACGTGTATTTAAAGACTACCCGAGTTGCGCGTGGAAGTAACTAGTGATACCCACATCTGCTGGGAATTTGCTTCCCCTGCGGTGTAGGAATTCTGTGTGACATTTTTTAACTTAGTGGGAGTCGTGGAGAAACATGTCCTTTCACTGTGGTGTTAACAATGGGGAGAATCTGGTCGCTGACTAATGTTCACAGCTGGATTGAGGATAGTACATTTGCTTGCTGAAGGTTAGTAGAGTTTATTTTATTATATAAAGAGATATTGTCAGGTACAGCGGCGTCGCCGTAGTAAGAAGTATATCTTGTCTGATACAGCGCTTGTCAGATACAGCGACGTCGCCGTAGTGAGAAGTATATCTTGTCTGATACAGCGACGTCGCCATAGTGAGAAGTATATCTTGTCAGATACAGCGGCGTCGCCGTAGTGAGAAGTATATCTTGTCAGGTACTGCGACGTCGCCTTAGTGAGAAGTATATCTTGTCAGATACAGCGACGTCGCCATAGTGAGAAGTATATCTTGTCAGATACAGCGACGTCGCCGTAGTGAGAAGTATATCTTGTCAGATACAGCGACGTCGCCATAGTGAGAAGTATATCTTGTCAGATACAGCGACGTCGCCATAGTGAGAAGTATATCTTGTCAGATACAGCGGCGTCGCCGTAGTGAGAAATATATCTTGTCAGATACAGCGGCGTCGCCGTAGTGAGAAGTATATCTTGTCAGGTACTGCGACGTCGCCGTAGTGAGAAGTATATCTTGTCAGATACAGCGGCGTCGCCGTAGTGAGAAGTATATCTTGTCTGATACAGCGACGTCGCCGTAGTGAGAAGTATATCTTGTCAGATACAGCGGCGTCGCCGTAGTGAGAAGTATATCTTGTCAGAAACAGCAGCATTGCAGTAATTTGAAATACAAGAGAAGTATATCTTGTCAGATACAGCGGCATTGCAGTGATTTGAAATAAAAGAGAAGTATATCTTGTCAGATACAGCGGCGTCGCTGTAATTTGAAATAAAAGAGAAGTATATCTTGTCAGATACAGCGGCGAAGCCGTAATTTGAAATACAAGAGAAGTATATCTTGTCAGATACAGCAGCATTGCAGTAATATGAAATAAAAGAGAAGTATATCTTGTCAAATACAGCGGCGTCGCCGTAATTTGAAATAAAAGAGAAGCATATCTTGTCAGATACAGCGGCGTCGCCGTAATTTGAAATAAAAGAGAAGTATATCTTGTCAGATACAGCGGCGTCGCCGTAATTTGAAATAAAAGAGAAGTATATCTTGTCAGATACAGCGGCATTGCAGTAATTTAAAATAAAAGAGAAGTATATCTTGTCAGATACAGCGGCGTCGTCGTAATTTGAAATAAAAGAGAAGTATATCTTGTCAGATACAGCGGCATTGCAGTAATTTGAAATAAAAGAGAAGTATATCTTGTCAGATACAACGGCGTCGCCGTAATTTGAAATAAAAGAGAAGTATATCTTGTCAGATACAGCGGCGTCGCCGTAATTTGAAATAAAAGAGAAGTATATCTTGTCAGATACAGCGGCGTCGCCGTAATTTGAAATAAAAGAGAAGTATATCTTGTCAGATACAGCGGCGTCGCCGTAATTTGAAATAAAAGAGAAGTATATCTTGTCAGATACAGCGGCGTCGCTGTAATTTGCTGTTGACCTACTGGTTTCCTCGTGTGGTTTTCGGGGCCCGATTGAGGGAGGGGGAAGGGCAGAGTAGACCCACTGCCTCCCCAACAAGCATGCCATGGGAGTTGACTAACTGGAGGCAAGGAACCAACAGCCGGCATACAAATGAGCCGGGTCTCTAAAACGGATGTACACACTTAGATTCTAGAACCGGGCTAGAGTCCGTAGGTGGAAGAACGAACAGTGTACCGCCGGTAAAGCGGAAAAGGTCTAGTCCTTATGTTGTCATAGTGCTTTTCTGTGGTGCCTCTTTTATTCTCTCCACCATATATATACACTATCGTCCGGATAGACGGAAAAGTGACAGGCAAATATGCTTTGTGCGTTAAACAGAAGACTTAACCAGGAATATTGGTTTCTTAGTGCCTAATTTATGGGATGAATTCAAGACAGATGAAGACATTTATGTAGCTATACATTTCTTCATGTGTCCAGAATTCATTCCATTTAATGTTGATCAGTCATTTAGGCATGGTTTTGGTTGGAATATACGTATAAACCCCTTTCTCATAATATAGAAATTTCTTCATGCAGACCGCTTAAGGCGATCTCGGATGTGGCGAATTTTATGTGTGAAGAAAAAGTTGCTTTAACAGCTGGTAATGTGTGTTTGTGTGAGAGAGCTTGAATTCTTATCCATATCTGGACTGGACTGAATTAAACAATATGTTTCCAATATCCATATATTTAAAAAGACATATACATTTCAGTGTTCTAAGATTGGCTGGTGTAATTTATAACTGTAGGGGCCTCATGGCTGTATATAGTTTTAGGGCCTCAAGTTTAAATCCGGACCTGGCTTAATATACACATATAGTTTGTTAAAATATAGAAATATAGTTCCGTGACCAAATCGTGCTTAGTGTGTTATAGTTTTTAGCGGCACTCTTCCGAATAACGGTCCCATATGACCACTCATGTCCCCAACTACGACCTCTTGAGGCCCTGAATGGGATTTTTTGTCTTTGAATAATAAGGGACCGTTATTCGGAAGAGTACCGTTTTTAGCTTGTTACTAACGTGTTTCACTAATGATCTGCTCAGGTTTCTTCTTCTTCATCTTCGCGTTCACCAGCTGTAAACTCCGGCGGAAAGTTCTGGCTGTTCGTCCACTTCTGGACATCAGTCCTGTTCCAGAACCTGAGTGTTGCGCTTGTATCCGTTTTACAGATCTGACTCATTTGTATGCAGACTACTGGTTCCTTGCCTCTCAGGCAGATGCACTTCGACTTCGAAGGAAGCTCCCAATTAGTCGACTCTTACGACATGCTTTTGGGTAGGCAGTGGGTCTATTCTTTTTTCCCTATAATGGGGCCCCGGAACCCACACGGGGGAGAGCTCAGGTTTCTGATGTAGGTAGTGTGTATGTGTATATATGTGCCGTGCCGAAACATTAGTTGTAAAAAGCGAGCCTCTGAAATATCTACAGAAAACCATTACAGATATAACATATTTGACAACACAGCATAGTTATAACTATAGCCACTTTTGATGGGAGGGGAAATGAAGACAGTCCCACAAACTGTAGGCAGCAATGCAACAGGCGGAGATAAAACTGAGAAACAGTCCGCCACATCCAACACGATCACGTTCAACCTTAACCTGGAAAGATTGAGCACAGACTTTCTAGAGAAAACCGACCGACTTTCCAGATCAAACCGTACAATTAACACACACTATACCTCCTTCATTCCGATTGCCTTCCTCCCTCCGTTTTACACTTTCATGTTCTGCTCCTTCCTCCACCCTTCTTCCCTCTCTCGTTTCTTTCTCCCTCTCTTATTTTTTCTAGTTCCCTCTTACCTTGGAACTCTTGATTGCTAAAATAACTCGCGTGTCTTTGTCCAACCTCCATGGCGACACAGCCAACTCGAGAGTAAAATGATGAGACATTTCCATTAGTGTACCCAGGTCAGGTTTCCCCGAGTTTAAACGATGCGCGACTTCCGTTTCCATCCTGTGTCCTCCCCAGCGCCATCAACTCTCATGTGCTGGCCGAGCTTTCAGATCATAACTCAGTACACGTCTTTATCCTAGGATTCTGTTGCTTGGAGATGCCTCGGACATCGGTAGCTGCCTGTATCATGGCTGTAAGTGGTGGGTTTTTACCCCCAGATCTGGGTTTTTATTTGACGCCTTGGGTTCAAATTGTGAAATCTGGGCTTTAAAAAAAGATATCCTCATAAAATTGGGTAAATGTTTCGTTTCGTAACTTATAAATTTGTACTTTTAGACAATGTGGTTTTTTTGTGTGCCCATTTATTGCTTGGGTTTTTGTTCAGCTTAACTGGGTTCTTCAACAACAACAAAAATTCCATTGGCAGCCCTGATCCTAGGATTCTGGGCTTGGAGATGCCCTGGACAACGGGAGCTGCCTGTATGAGTGAGAGATCTGATGTCTTTCGAGGGTTTCTCCTGTATTGACTACACGATAACTTTTTGACCCTAAAGCTGATTCCATACCAAAGAACGCACCTTGCGTTTACTTCTTTCTGCATATATTCAGTAATAATAAAGTAACAGAAAATCTATTGATTGGCACTCATAGAAAGAAGTAAAATGATAAAACACACTAGACAACATGAAAATCGAAAGCTATAGTTACCGTGCCGGGAATAGAACCTGTCATCTCCAGACGGCGTATGTGCCTTGCTATGGAAACAAGCGCACTAAGAACATGGTCAACTAGGCACACATTCAGGGCTATTCAGCTAGCGGCACGCGGGCTGAATCTGGTCCGCAGATGCATGATAAGTGGCCCATGGATTATTGTTAGTACTATTGTAATAATGATGTTTCTACGATCCCCATTTTCAACATTTTGGCCCAGGAGTAAACTTAATTGAAAAGCCATGATAATAGTTTTCTCAATTTATGTACTTCATACGCTTTTCACACTAACTCTCAGTACACTGAGTAATCATATAACTCTTTTTATCTTGTCTGACTACTATTTTAACTCCACTACACCAAAAAGTGAATTAGGAAAATGTAACACCACCGTTAAAAGCATCATCTGAATGTGGCTGAATTCTATGATCTGTAACGTGCGGTGTCCTTTTGTATTTTCTAGTATCGATTATGCCTTTTAGCCACTTTACAAAAACGTTTAACGATATTTGTCTTCATGCTGCTACTTTAAAAAAGAAAACCATGCCCTCAATTCCATTCCTTTTCCGGTATTGGTTATACTTTGTTCAAATATTGTGTTTACTTTCCATTCACAGCATAATTTGTGTATATGTATGTATGGCAGCTCTGTGGCTTAGTCGATGCGAAAGCTTCGTAATGCCAGGGTGCCGGGTTCGATCGCAGCTGCTGGCTATGCGCCTTGCCTTGGTTTCGACAGTGGTATCAGGGGGCCGACTGTCCAGGGGGTATCAGGGGGCAATGGCAAACTACTGGACGTAAATTTGCCTAGAGAAACCACACAACAGCCAGGGGCTGCTGTGGTTGTTTCTGCAACGTCCTGTAAAGGATACGCAACTAACCTTGATATATATATATATATATATATATATATATATATATATATATATATATATATATATATATATATATATAACGCAATTAGACCACATTTTCTGGCTTTTAAGCGCCCCAAAAAATTTGGAAGCAGGCCTCCTGAATATATATATTTTGGGGGGGGGGGGGGTATCGGTGCCCCTACCGGTTGTATTTTAGAAGAGATTACTCCGCTACCGCACGTTCTGTCTCTGACAAAATTGTTCTTTCTACCATATTTACAAAGTTGAGGCCAAAATCTCAGAAAAATTCCGCTAGAGTGGAAGGGAAACGCACTAAAAAAAAGTATAAGGAGAAAGGGAAATTCATGTGTGGGCATAATCAAGCCCACATCAAACGGAGCTCACGCAAAATAAACCCATTCGACCTGGCAGTCACGGTACTGAACTCGGGTCTTGTAGATTGGAGAAAACTGCTTTCTTGTTAGCTCGTCTGCCGTGCCGTTTCCTGTGGAAGCTTTTTAATATTGTTCCGTCATTGTGAAAAGTGATCGTAGCACGGGTGGGAACGTCATAAATTATTGTACGGCTTGCGTGCAGTTGCATTTGAACAATATCTGTGCGATTTCACGCATTAGTTTTCATCCGTAAGCAGTCAATCTGGCCGACGTTGATTGTGTTGGCCTGGGCGTTTCGTTGACAATTGCAAGGTCTGTTCAGGATTGCACAGGTGTTATATTCTGTTTTGAGTGAGACAACTCACTTGATTCAGCTGCAGAACCACAACAGTGACAATATAAGCAGTACGATCAAAGAATACCCTCCTGCTTGCTTACAATGCTTTGGGGTACAGTGTGAAATTGGTTTAAATCAGCTGTGGGAACACAACAAAATATCTGGCGTGTTTGGTTTAGCAAATATGGTAAATATTCTGTCTACTATCGCATGTACAGTTTCAGTGTTGGTTAGTTGCGTATCCTTTACAGGACGTTGCAGAACCAACACTAACAGCCCCTGGCTGTTGTGTGGTTTTTATAGGCAAATGACGTCCACTAGTTTGTCATTGCTTCTGGACGGTAAGCTTTCTTGATATCACTGTCGAAACCAATGGAAGGCGCATAGCCCGCAGCTGGGATCAAACCCGGCATTACGAAGCGTTCGCATCGACTTAGCCACAGAGCCGACTAGTTTCAGTGTATGTAGTTCAAATTAACAAAGAAATGTAACACTCAGTGTATTATTATTATTATTATTGTTTCTGTATTACCTAGGTATGATAAATTTTTAATGTGGTTTGTTTTCTGTGGATCGCGTTGAAAAGGTCAAAATACCGATCATTTTGTTAAATGTCACACTGTAACACGCAAGGGTTAGATGAAACCACTTCATCTTTTTGTTTACACAAAGCTGGATTTGTCTTCCTACTACAGCTACAGGAATTAATTTGCATGCTTCATTATATGTTGATGGTCATTCAATAATTATTGTAGTAATACATCTGATGACAACGAAATATACCAGTCAAAAAATGTTGCAATATATTGTTTATTTTCTCCCAGGGAATTTAGTTTTCAAGTCATAAATTGCTAATATAAGAAAAAACAGACAAATAATATTTCAGATGGTATGTAATAATTATTAGGCACATTTATCTGATACGTTCTCCATTAAAAGGACAGTTAGTACATTGTGTTGTAATGTTACAGCTGAGCTGCGATATCTACCCTTTTAGCCCAACACATTCAGCTTTACCAGCCTAAATCAGTCGCTTTTTTTCGATATAACTTAAGGGGCAGTCCCCCCCCCCCCACCACCTACCCAAAATGAGGCCCCGGAAACCACAGGGATTTGAGTAATGCTTTATCACGGACACTATTACCCACGCGACGCTGATGAAATTGTCGAAGGGGGATTTCTGAGCACCTGTGGATGTGTTCGAAGTGCTGTCAGGATAATCCAACTCATCAGTCACATGATTTTGATTAGTAATTAAGTAAAGGGCATCTGTTTACTCTAGTGGGGCATCCAGCGTATGACAGTCTTCTGCCATTTTTAACCCAGTGGAGCATAGGCCTTCAACCATCTTAGACCAAGTAGTTCTATCCTTCGCTATCGCATGCAGCTTCACTCTCTAGCTTCCTTCTCTGTGTTTTTTTTTTCTGTCTTGGGATCTTCCTTTATTTCTATGCCCCTGTGGTTTCTAGTGCAAAGACATTCTAGTTATATTGTTCTCTAAGGTTTTCTCAACGTGTCTTATAAAATGCCGGCATATTTTCTCGACTTCTTTGTCCACTGAAACTTGCTTAGTTCTCTCCCAAAGATCTACATTAGTGATTCTATCATACCATTTAATCCATTCTATTCAGAGCATTCACCAATTAATGAATGTCTGTATTTCAGAAGTAATAGTCTTAGTTGTTATCCTTGTGTCTGCGACATGCCATGTTGTGTAGTTTGTTGTGTTGTTTGTTGAGTCACATGTTTTGGTAGATCTGTTATCTATTTATGTCACCCCTGAGTTATAAAACATTTTTTTTTTAGGAAATCCCTCTTCCTATTTCCCCAGCAAACATATAATCAAAGGCAGCTAATAAGGAGCTTGCTGAAATGTGATGTGTTGGACCGTAACGTACAGATATCGCAGCCTAGCTGCCATAAAGTGCCAACCGTGTGACTTTGGTGTCACCGTCCTACAGTCACAAACTTTGTTCGGGTGCCATGGAAACATTACTGTGACAGCTTTTTTTTTATGTAAGCTTTTGAAATCAGAAGACGATTTAGGATAGGATTTATTTTAGCGTCGGCTCGTTAGGGTAGATAACGGCCATTGTGGATCTCTAAAGATGGCCGTGGGTAGATAAACTAATTTTCGAATGGTGCATTGACTGACTGACGTTCAACCCCACCAGGACATCATGCTGAGCGTTAAAAACTCGGTGACACAAAGTGCCACTATTCGGATACAATACTGATTTGACATTATAATTAAACACTTTTAAGTTTAGTATTAGTTTTAATTTCTGTTGAGTTTGTTTTGTGAAAACTAATCGCCACTGGTGGGTGATGTGATCGTTGTGCCGACCGCCTTTACTACCCATGACATTACCTGGTACCAATTTTAGTATGGGCCAGACCAGGAAGCCAAAGTCAGTATTTGGGCGGGGGGGGGGGGGGGGGGCTGTGTCGAATGGGATTCGAACCTTTGACTTTCAGGAAGAGGAGCAACTAAGGCTAGGCATTAGGCTACCCCTTATGCGATTAAACTGGGTTTCCGGGATTTGTACCTGCTTGAATGTCATCATTGAGATGTCAGTCCTTCAGACTACAATCTTGGAGGGAGAAAACTGTATGTAAGAATTTAACACAATGAGTTCAATCATGGACGTGCACACATCGGAAAACCCACCATTAAAATAATTGCAGACATCCCGAGGCCACGTTCGGGATAAAATAAACACAACAGCCCAACTGGCAACCTTCTCATGTTTTTAATACGGTCTGAAATATCACGCGCAGCTGGCCATCCGTGAAATGAAAGTAAATATTCAGTGCATTGACCACATACTCCAGTTTATATAGGATAGAAAGATACGCAGAACTGAAGGATCGTTTTATATTTTTCTGCAACTGATTTTGCTAATCAAGGCTAGGTTGACGTGCCATGTTTTCTCTCTACACACCGTGGTCGTGATTTCTTTCCTATACCAAAAGTTTATAGTTTATTTGATCACATGACACGGCATAGGTGGGATAACAGAATCTTTAAAGGTGATATGATATAACTAACACATTGTTCATGTATCCAGTTATCGTCTTTCGGTTGCTATACCCGTCTTGGTTTTCTCGTGTAGTGTGTTTAAGAGGTCGAGCCCTCAGTATTTTAACAAATTATTTTATATACAACTGCACATGTGCTGCTGTTTTTTCTTAAACCGCAAATTTCTTTTATTTTTGATTAACAAGTAATTTGTTTTAAAACATAGAATATATACACACACTAGGAAATCATTTCCAATGTGCAGCAATGCATGGGGATGATTTTGATAGCCTATCCCACATACAATTAAAAATCCACAATTCTCGAGAGGCTAATGTTGGAGATGACCACAAGAGAGTTAAACGCTATACGCGGATGTAGTCTGGTAGTCTTAGTTTCAGCTTCATAGCAAACGGGTCGCCCCATCTTTGCTCCGCTCCTGTGCCAACGAAAAAAAACACTCAGAATGTTTATCACAGTCCCTTGTGGAAAGATTGACAGACTGCTGTCTCAGCATATCTAGCATACACTCGCATTAAAGCATACGGTAGCCATCCGAAGTGCTAGCACAAACAGTCCAACATTAGAAATGCAGTTCATTATTGATGATAGCAGAACTTGTTGCCAAAAGATCAGCAGTTGCCCACGCGATCAATTGTAATCACATCCGGGCACCGCCAACATTGACGACCGGCATCACGCCATTTTCTCTATCTCCAATTCACACCACGTTGGTCACAGTCGAAAAAACATTCCAAATGCAATCCGCAGCTCACAGGGTCACGCCATGCATTCAACTCAGAAGCTGGGCGACGAAACTATATCTAGTCTACAAATGGAGCAAAAATACTTCGGCCACCGTCCGGCAGAAGCAAAAAATTTGCCTCTGCTTCGAACAGCGCCGCTGTCTAGCGTCCATTTTAACACGCCTCTATAGAGGTTTAGAAGACGGATCAGCATTATGGCAGAAGGGGTAACCTATAAATGTGCTTTTTTTTTAAACATGTGCAACAATACACACGGGCGTCAGATCTTACTGCCCAGAGACCAGCGAGAAATTACTAAAATTCAAAGTGAAAAAAATCCTAGTCCTCACTGGGGCTTGAACCCGGGACCTCCAGTACTTGAGGCGGACAACATGCCTCGAGACCACGCAGCCCCCTCTTCAACAATGTTTAGAGGCGCTGGCTTTTGGTTGTCTCAGGCCACTTTTATAAACTGCTGAGCACCCCTCCCTCCAGGAATTTTTGTTTAGCGGCAAAGCAGTCTTCTTTAAAACCATGTATAGAAATTCTATTTAAAAGTACGTGTTTACACATTTTAAATTATTTCACATCTATTCTCTTTTACATTCAGCACAGCGTTGTTATTATTATGCTCAGAAACTAGGACGACTCTTTAACACCCCCCCCCCACCCACCTCTCCAATCCGCGTGTATTTATTTAATATAGAAAATCGTTTAGTTCTTCCCTTGCCCCCCCGCGTGTTTTCTCAGTGGTGACGCGCCATCCGACTCGAACCAAAGGACCACTGAACTGACAGGCTATGGGTCTAGCGACTACGTTCCCCTCGCTGCTGTTCTAACCGTCTTTGCAAAAGTTACTGCTCTTTAAGAATCCGTTCTGGTAACGAGCTGGCTGGAGTTCTTAGTAGATCTAATACGGAAAAAAGATAACACGAAGAAAAGAAATGAACAGATATAAGTAAGGCAGCTTTATCATTGATGGATTTCCTGCGTTTTACTTTATCGGAAGGTTGGCATAAGGACGGGAAAGGTTAAGTCATGCAGAGGCTTTTTAGATTCGGGTGCCGCGCCAAATGGTGCGATAAAGGATGTTTTCATTCGTTGGCTGTTTGTTGTTAAAGACACAGCGCTGCCCTTACGTTTGAGGCTTTCCACATTCGACAAGAAGCAGGTGCATGCCATGTTGTGTAGTTTGTTGTGTTATAAGTTTGAGTCACATGTTTTGGTAGATCTGTTATCTATTTATGTCACCCCTGAGTTATAGAAATTTTTTTAGGAAATCCCTCTTCCTATTTCCCCAGCAAACATATAATCAAAGACAGCTAATAAGGAGCTTGCTGAAATGTGGTGTGTTGGACCGTAACGTACAGATATCGCAGCCTAGCTGCCATAAAGTGCCAACCGTGTGACTTTGGTGTCACCGTCCTACAGTCACAAACTCTGTTCGGGTGCCATGGAAACATTACTGTGACAGCTTTTTTTTATGTAAGCTTTTGAAATCAGAAGACGATTTAGGATAGGATTTATTTTAGCGTCGGCTCGTTAGGGTAGATAACGGCCATTGTGGATCTCTAAAGATGGCCGTGGGTAGATAAACTAATTTTCGAATGGTGCATTGACTGGCTGACGTTTAACCCCACCAGGACATCACGCTGAGCGTTTGAAACTCGGTGACACAAAGTACCACCATTCGGATGAGATCACCCCGGACAGGTCCCAAAAACCCCGTTCAGCCCATATATAGGGTTATATTAGGGCCCCCGGCAACAGCCGTAGGGGTGCTCTATTTTCTTTTTCTTTCGGGGTGGGCTTTAAAGTAAGAAACAAATTCCGACTCATATTTGGACGGCTAATGAGATATTAGAAAGCAATGGCAAACGACTGGAAGTACATTTGCCTAGAAAAACAGCAACAGCAAAATGATGCGGTTGGAGCTGCAACGTCCTGTGAAGGATACGCAACTAACTGTTATTAATTTAATGGCGCATTTGCCCACACTGAAGTAAATAATTATTTTAAATGTCGCATTTCTACTTTATACTATTTCTGCAAGTGCCATTAATTAATTATTACTTTATTGATGGATAGCTGTGGCAGCCGAAGGATAATAAAGCAATCGCCATTAGAGAACGGAAAATAACCATAGTAATTCTGAATAATAATAATAATGTTTTAAAGTTTATTTATGTACTTAGTAAATCATCAGAAAAAAATTATTCAGTAAGTTAACGGGAATAATTTCCCCTTGTCTTTACATTGTAACACACACAATCAGCCTCGTTACAATGCACCCCCACACATCGTGCTACTGTCGGTTGTTAACAAACTCAAGTCGCCTTTTCCTGACATCGTCATCACTTCTTGCACATGACTCACTTCCGGAGTGAGGCTTTAACTTGTGTCCGAGAGCGTTCCACTTGAATCTTGTCACGAAATGTGTCGAATAAAACTGAGTCATAGCATTGTCGATCGTAAATCGCAGTCATCGCATCATTACGAATGATTGTAACGATTTCCCTTGATTGTAAAAATTAAGTATCTCTTTTGTCTGTTTACGCAGGTTTATTTACAAACCCCTTGAGTAATAATTATTCATTGGACCATTTCCGTTATTCTCCATTCCATTTTGCGGTGCAAAGATTTCGGTAATTCTCCTCCAAGAAAACACGGCATTTGAAACTACAGGGCGCAATGATGTTAACGGATCGTTTAATTTCTTCTGGTTTCCAGAATGGCGTCATCTTTGCCAAGACCACTCGATGAACCGGACCTAATCTAACAAACGTCCATATCACTAATGGAAGCTTCCTCCAAGGGCTCATTTTGCAATCCCTCTCAGACGCCTCCATTTCAATCTGTTATCCGGCCAGAAGGTGCTTGAGTTGTCACAGCTGCCCGGACCACATACAACCCGTCAAACAGAAAGCACTAGAGGAAAATGTTGACCTTGCGTAGATTGTTCTGGATTTACGGAGAATGTTAAACGACTCCTGGACACACAAAGACTTAGGTGGCGCCATTGTTGGCGTGTCCACCTCGGCATTCAATGACGCGCCTCTTATACATGTAGAGAGAAATAGTGGCACCGTTTTGTAAGAAATATCGTGTAAGGCAATTAGACAATTAAACGTCAGACATTGACCCGATGATGAGACGTGTGATGGCATTATAATATGTTTTATAATCCTAATGGGTTCACCCGCCAAAAGCGTTGCATAAAGCACACAATTGGGTTGATCCATTGGCTCCCTCGGGGAATCTCCAAGAAACCTGCAATATCAAACCGAAGGACGGAGTCTGAATAACAGTCGCCATTTCTCCTTTCCTCTCAAGGCTTGCCGCCCGAACAACTCTCATTGACTCGAGCCACTGTCCTGGTGCCTATGAAAGAATATAGGTCGTTTTTTTTTTCGCAAATAAAAATAATTAGATGCAGACGTTCCATGGAGACTGCAAATGAAAAAGAAAAAGGAGTTTGTGAAAAAAAAAGATAATTGAAATATTTTGGTAACATTAAAAGACAATACATCACTCCTTTAAAAACAATACTGGAGGGGAAAGTCCAGAACAAGAGACAGACAACGATAGAAGTGGTACAACACCACCAAAAGGCGGACTAACAGTAGTCTGATAGTGAACACCCAAGACAAGAAACAGCAGGTTGTGGAGCTTGCCAACCTTCAACGTGGTGACGGCACCTGATCGATTGGAATAAGAGCATATTCCAGAAACTCATCTTTAACCATACAGCAGTTAGATCGAAGCACCTGCAGTTACAACTCTTGTCCGCTGTAGGTGGGGAGCGTAACCTTCAGGACCATAAGCAAGCAGCGTCGTTACGCAGCAACAAATTGGTACGGAGATGGTAGCCTTAGTTTTCTGCCCACCAGAAGATAATAGTCAGCTGTTCAAGCAGAAATGAGGACAGACCAGTGCGGTCATTTACACTGACCCACAAGTCAAGTTCTGTCTGGGACGTACCTCCCTAAACAAATAACCCAGATAAAGGTTGGCACTGCTGTTATCTGAAGATGAACATTCCAAACTGACACACTGGGTTGTTGGTTCTGACGAGTCTTCTCTCCTTGGAGTTGATGTATGCCCGTTGGTATTTCTTGCCTGGGTATTTTAAAAACCAACATTCAGCAAGTTTGCCTGTTTGGTCCTATTTCAACCAGACATTTGGCATTGTTTCAAAGTAGATAAATATTCAGTATGTTTAAAAAAAACGGAAAAAACTGTTTGCTGTTCACATTAATTTATTATAATAATAATTATTAAAAATTTACTTAATAGCAAAGGGATTAATATATAATTCACTTGTTCAACAAGCGGAAAAACAGAAAGATGGCGGGTTTTATGTGCTAGTAATCTGGTAGTCTTTAGTTTCAGCTTTATAGCAAAACGGGTCAGCCCATAGTTGCTCCGCTCCTGTGCCAGCGAAAAACACATAATTTTCATCACAGCCCCTTGTGGAAAGATTGACAGACTTCTGTCTCAGCATATCTAGCATACACGCGCATTAAAAGCACACTGCAGCCATCTGAAGTGTCAACACAAACAGTTCGATATTAGAAATGCAGTTTATTGTGGATGGTAGCAGAAATCACTAACAGATCAGCAGTTTCACACGCGATCAAGTGTAATCACTCAATGGCATCACCAATATTGCGACAACAGGCATCGTGCCATTTTCTGAATCTACATTTCACACCACTACGCTGGTCACAGTCGAAAAACGATGAAATCCGCAGCTGAGTGTCACGCCATGCACTCAACTCAGAAGCTGGGTGACGAAACTATATCCTTTCAGTCTACAAATGGAGCAAAAATGGAACGGCCACCACCGTCTGGCAGAAACAAAAAATTTGCTACGGCTCGAAAGATTGGCTGTGCCTAGCGTCCATTTTGACCGGAAGTTATGTGCTAGTGCTTCCATTGACACATCTCATCGACCCTAATGGGTCAAGGATTGTGTTATGCGCTAAGTTAGCACTGTCTCATAGACAACTACAATTTTATGCGTTTATTTACGATATTTTAAACAAAATAAACATTTTCAGATTGGCATTATCTGAACTGATTAATTTGAAGCACACAGTAGAACCTCGCTTAACGAGCACCTCTCATAACAAGTAATTCGATAACGAGCAAAACAAATTGTAAAAGAATGACTCGCTTAACGAGCGACGTTTCGCATAACGAGTGGCGAGGAGAGGGAAGTCCCAGATTGTGGGCATGTTACATCAGTCTGCGTTTAGCACTCGTTCCAATAGCATCACGGTATCGCTTGTGATCACACATTTTCTCAAACTTGTGTCATATTGTGATATAAATGTACAGGAATCCTCCAGGCCTACAAGATTACCTCCCTGAAGAATTTAGGTTCATCAAGATCCAGTTTTTTGCCTCCCAACACCACTCCGTTACTCCAGCCTATGGACCAGCAAGTTATTTCTAACTTTAAGAAGCTCTACATTAAAGCAGTCTTTGAGCATTGTTTTCAGGTGACGGAAGGGACTAACCTCACTCTCAAAGAGTTTTGGAAAAATCACTTCCACATCGTTGCCTGCCCCATGATGAACGACAAGGCAGGGGAAGGGGTTACAAAGAGAACCCAAACTTCTTCTTGGGGGAAGCTTTGGCCGGAGAGTGTTGTCAATTTGTGACTTTAAGGGGTTCGAGACAGCACCTGTGGAACCTGTAGTCAACGAGATTGTGTCTTTGGCCACTATCATGGGATTGTAGGTGGATAACAGTGATATCAAAGAGCTTGTGGAAGAGAACAGCCAAGAGCTAACCATCGAAGAGCTTATGGAGTTGCATTGTGTTTCACAGCAAGAAGTTTTGGAGGACAGTTTGTCAGTGGAGGAGGAGAAGGTAATAGAAAAGCAACAATCTTCTGGCTAAATAAAAAAAAAAAACAAATGCTGAAAGCATGGCAAACTGTTGCTTCTCACATTGAGAAGCATCACCCTAAAAAGGAAGTGCCTATGCGCGCTGCAAATTTAATGATAATGCTGTGTCGCATTTTCGCCAAATTTATGTTGCAAATATATTGTTGTGCTTTGAATATTTAGAAAGTCGCTAATTTATTTATTGTTGTACCATGTCGTTTATTGCACACGCCCACCCCTTCACCCCCCCCCCCCCCCCACCCCCAATCGGGTTGATTCCTGTGCCATTTAATTTGGGTCGTCCATAAACATCAAGGACTCTGAATGATGAATAAAAAGAAGTCATCATTTTAACAAGACCGGCTCCTTTACATCCAGGAAGATAATTTACAGAACGCACTATGGCATTCATGCAGACACCGCTCATATCCGCAAGCAATCCATCTTTTCACGCCTGCTATCAAACAGTAAGCATTGGACTGCTATCACACAGTAAGCATTGGTCTGCTATCAAACAGTAAGCATTGGTCTGCTATCACACAGTAAGCATTGGACTGCTATCAAACAGTAAGCATTGGTCTGCTATCAAACAGTAAGCATTGGTCTGCAATCAAACAGTAAGCATTGGTCTGCAATCAAACAGTAAGCATTGGTCTGCTATCAAACAGTAAGCATTGGACTGCTATCAAACAGTAAGCATTGGTCTGCTATCAAACAGTAAGCATTGGTCTGCAATCAAACAGTAAGCATTGGTCTGCAATCAAACAGTAAGCATTGGACTGCTATCAAACAGTAAGCATTGGTCTGCTATCAAACAGTAAGCATTGGTCTGCTATCAAACAGTAAGCATTGGACTGCTATCAGACAGTAAGCATTGGTCTGCAGTTAAACAGTAAGTATTGGACTGCTATCAAACAGTAAGCATTGGTCTGCTATCAAACAGTAAGCATTGGTCTGCAATCAAACAGTAAGCATTGGACTGCTATCACACAGTAAGCATTGGACTGCTATCAAACAGTAAGCATTGGACTGCTTTCAAACAGTAAGCATTGGCATTGATCTACTGTCAAACAGTAAGGATTATCTACTATCAAACAGTAACAATATCTACTATCAAACAGTAAGCATTAGACTGTTATCAACAGTAAGCATTGGTCTGCTATCGAACGGTAAGCACTACTGCACCATTTAGTCATGTCTGCCCGGGCGCTGCTCGTAAATCACCGACCGTGTGACGCGGTAAAAATCACAATTGCCCGACCACACCAAACATTTCCGCCACCACTAATGCGCCATCAGAAGCTTCACTATTAAATGCGAATTACCGTTGCCCGCCGGACCAGTTTATGAAGCTGGCAGGTCATCAACAAGCAGTAAATCGTTTCCAGCTATAGAAGCCAGCGGCGGGAATGTGCAAATAATGTGGGCTGGAAGGTTTTGATGGTGGAGATGAGTTTTTTTATTAGCGCCTTTGACAAAAGAAGTGACACCAGAAGAATGAATGCGGAACTTGTACTCCTGTCAGGAAAGATGTTGCATGTGTTTGGATTTCTTTTAGCGGTGTAACTGAATTTTATGATTTATATATTACTCTTCTTCTTGTATTAGAGCTCCCCCTAGTCAGTTTGGAGATCCTTCTCCCTCCTCCCGTTTTGGCTCAAGTCTTGAGTGTAGCAGTTTCTACGCGCTTAATTGGTTTTGCTTTAACCTCATTTTGTGTCTCTATTTTTGCGGGTAGTTACTGCGGTTTTTTCGTCTGTCCCACCCAGTGTTTATTTAACATTTCATGTACCTGGCTCCAATTCTTTTTTTTTTTTTTCTTGTCGGTCTTATCACAACCATCCCCCTCCCTCTTCACAATCCATGTTCCATTTATGTCTTATAGTATCTTTCTGTAGCGCTTAATTTTTATATTTGTTACTAGCTGTACCCGGCCACGCGTTGCTGTGGCCCAGACTGGTGAAATGGAGAGGAAAGAAAATAGCTCTCAGCTAACAGTGCCTGTCACACCACCCACACCCCCTCCTGTCCCCTCGACGCAGTCATATTTCCCTCTCCGAAGGACTGAAAAATCATCCATGGCGAAATTATTAAAATAGAAATAGTTAAGAAATAAGAACTTTTAAATAATATTTTAAGCTCTCTCAGCTAACTGTCTGGCATAACCCCCCCCCCCCCACAAATCATATCCTCTTCTCCGAAGGATGGGAAAGTCACCGTGTAACGAAATATTGTAACTAAATTGAGCTTTGCATCCGTATCCACCCAGACTTAAATAGGTAGCCATAACTTGTACAGAGAAGTAAATGTAGCCAGTGTAACAGCTACCACATCACCCATCCAGTACCAGTACTACTGCAACTACAACCACCACCACCATCACAACAAAAACAAAAACTTTCACTACAGTCTGCGTAGGTCGGTGTAGAAAAGAGGAGTTAACGCCACATGCTATCGCCATGGACTATTTAGTTTAATTTTGCCCCGGACATAGAAAAAAAAACTTCATCACGTAACCAGTGATGGAACCCACAGTGAAAAGTAAACTATACCCACGAATAGCGGAGAAAAATAACTCGCACCCGTCATCTCTCCCTCTCCGATGGAACGATTATCAACTGACCTTGGCATCCGTGTCCACCCAAACTAAACTGGACTGTTAGCCGTCTTAGTTAACAGTTTCTGTCATCGCCGAATAGTTTTTGATCGAGAAGCGTTGCGGGGAGGCTAATTAGGACTTAACTGAAATCGAATGTCTTTGGGCGAAAGGCGCAGATATCGCAGCCTAGCTGTAAACCACAACACAACGTGGCAACCACCCTTTTAGGGAAAAAAGAACAATGATCACCCAGCGGGGAATCGAACACCGGTCACCCGCGTGAAGGATGACAAACTTACAACTATGCTACCGACGACTGAAGAGTTTAGGTCAGATATCGCAGCCTAGCTGTAAACCACAACACAACGTGCCAACGGCCCTCTCGAGGGCGAACAAAGATTACCCGTAACAAGACCATTGAGCATCACATCGCCGCTGTCGCAGGCTAGCTGTAAACCACAACACAACGTGCCAACGGCCCTCTCGAGGGCGAACAAAGATTCCCCGTGACAAGACCATTGAGCATCACGTCGCCGCTGTCGCAGGCTAGCTGTAAACCCCAAAACCGAAAAAGGCATAAATATCGCAGCCTAGCCATAAACCACAACACATCGTGCCAGCCGTCCAGTTAGGGGCTTTAAAAAATTATGTCACTTAGCGGGAAATCGAACGCGGATCACATGCTTGATAGACAGAATAGCTACCAAACACTCAAGCAAATAGTGGAAATGAAATTATATAATAATACAAAGTTCAATAAGAGCTCAGCAGGCAAATATGGCCAATGAACTAAAAACAAATCCGGGCCGGCAACGAAACAAATAATGAATTGACCATTGTTGGAGCTAGGTTGTTCGTGGTTTGTGCGATTTTCTGACAAAATCACGCTTGGAGTCAAAGGCAACGTTGTTTGCAAATCTGAAAGCAATCGGTTCAGTAGTTTCCGAGTTTTTAGCTAACAACATCGGAGAATTAACATTTTTATTAATATAGATTTATGCCTATTTGAAAGAAAAATCGTTAGCAGAACATATGTAGTATTTACATGTGTATTGTCATCTGTTGCATGTTTCTTTGTATTAGATGTCATATGAAGGAATACATTCAAAATATACAATCATATAAATGTCATTGATAATGATCTCTCTCTCTTTTCCGTTTTCTTCTTCTTATTTTTCACTGGCTATAAGCTATGGACACTTAAAACAGCGATTAAAAAATGACGGAACAAACAAATATAAACGTATTAACAAAATGCTTCCTTGGAGGACTTTAAACTTACCTAAAGAACATCAGGTATAATACCGGAAACTGTTTCGCTCGGAAAAGGTCAAATAGTACCAAACTTATACGAAGTACCAATTTCGACAGTCCAATACGTTTCTTTTATTGGTTCTTAATTTATAACGTACCCCAAACACGAAATTCCCGTGTGAAATCCACAGCTGACCTGACAGTCGATTATTTCAAGGAGTGCAAGTGTGCTGTTGTGTGCTGCTGTTTTTGAGTGTTCATCTAGTGTATTCTAACCCTAACCCTAAACTTGGCTGTAGAGAAACCGCGAGAATCTACAACCTGAACACCCTAGAATTTATTGGGAATGTCTCCCGTGACGTCCGGGGTAAGTTATAAATTAAGTACTCTTTTATTAGTTCACCCCATCTCGGAGACTCCGAGAATCATTGTGGAGTTACGAGAAAAATCCAGCATTATAGGGATGATTAGGATTATTCAGTTTTTCATTTCGTACCCTAATACTATTATACATTTCCGGGAACTCCCCACTAGGTCTCAGATTCCCCGAGATGGGGGTGAACTAAGAGAAAAGAACCGACAGGACTACTCCCAAGTTGTCTGTCCGAGAATCAAATTTGCCAGACCCTCAACTACAAACAGGAGTTCATCCCGACTGACATCTTCTGTTGTATTCCACAAAGGGTTTGAAGCGCCCGGCATCAAATGCTTTTACTGCCGACAACCCCGACTGCTTTCAGCACCGCCAGATTCGGCGTGTATCCCACGTGTTCTTCGGGTTCAGGAGCGACAAGTTCTCCAACCTGGGCAGCCCCCTAGACACAAGAGGGAAGTTTTTGTCTGGGTTAGCGTCGGTTAATGGGCGGTAAAGCGCTTGTTTTGTCAGGTGCCCTCGTGAAGTGCGTGATGGACAAATGTCCGATGTTTTGCTGTGTGCGAAGGTCAAGGCGAAAGGGTATGCACTTGAACCTTGACACCAGAATGAAGGGAAATAATAAATATTTAGGTATATTGTTTGATTTTCATTCCGCGAAATTGTAAGGTTTTATTTTTATGTTTAGTGCATTGGTAGAAAATCTTGGGTTGCAGAATTAATTATGATTTCTCCCAGTAAATGCGTTTAACAAGACCGATATAAAGGTACATAACACAGACAATTAATAGCAAAATAAGACTAAGCGTAGAAAATAAGATCAATTTGGTTTCTACTATATATATAGTCGTCTTATCGGACATTTTTGGGGACCGCCAGGACATTTTCGCGGACCGTATCGGACCGCGGACCACTTGTGTAAAAGCATGGCTAGAAAAATTACTGAGTATATCGACCCCGTTCATGAAAGTAAATTTTCACCCCACCAGGACATCATATAGAACGATAAACACCCGGTGACACAAAGTGCCACCCTGCGGATGAGGGTTACCCGTGGAGAGATCCTAAATACCGCGTTCACCTGTTAGGGCTCTATTGCGGCCCCCGACAAATGCCATGGTGGGACTTCCAAATAACGAAAAATTGCGTCCCACGTGTGAACTATGTAGCTTATTATTTAACTGTTACCGTATGTATTAGTGCAGTTGTTTGCAACCATTTTTTTTTATGTCACGCCTCTTTGAATATGTATTACGACAAGGACCGCCCCTCCGCAAACTTACATTGGAAAGGGAGGGGGTTGAGTTAAGTTGATTCAATAACCGACATACCGCACAGTTCCAATCTTCAGCAGCTAGCGCAGAGGTCCAGTACCAATAGTGCCAGTAGCATTCTGATTATACGTCCGCCTTGCCTTTCCTATGAACATCGAATACAGGGTTGCCAGATAAAAAAAAATCTTCCTTTATGCCAAACCATTACCCAAAATATGCTAGAAAAATGCCAGTATGGCAACCCTGATGGAATATCGGCCAGTTTCCCTCGTCACTTTCCGCTGCATTTGCTTCTCCATATTGTTCACAAGGCCCCAATCACATCTGCCCCACCACGCGCAAACATTTCACCAAGTTATGCAGAGCCGGCCAGTCTGTCCGTCTGTTTATTTCCCAACAAACCGTCGCCCCCGAAAAAAAAAAAAAAAATCCAGACAATGCTCCATATCCGTGACCTCCGAAGTGAAGCACGCCACTCTGCACGAAACATGCCTGTTCTCGTCTTGGTGGGTGGGGGGGGGGGGGGGTGGAGCAGTAATAATGAAAACTATATTATCCTGCTAATTAATAGTTAACGGTTGACGTTCAGACTGCTCGTTAATAGATGTTGAAAAACAAAAGAACAAAACAACCTTGGTTTTAAAAAAAAATTGTCAAAAAAAAATTTATATACTAAAGAAAAAAGTAGAATATTACAAATACAAATGAAAATTCAAAATTTCTTGTACCGCCATTACATCCGATTTCAACACAGTCCTAATTAGTCGCCTTTTACAACATGCTTTTTAGGCGGCAGAGGATCTGTTCTTTTTTTACCCTGAAATATGTGGCCCGGAACCCACAAGGTAAGTCACGGGTAATGTGAACAATATATCCAAAACCATTGCTCCCCAGGTCAAAAACTTGCTAGTTGCCCTGCTCCTGTGTTACATTTATATCTCTCCTGTACACCCAAAGGATCATATTAAATAGTTCACAAGTACAGTAACAAGTAAAAAAAAAAAAATCAGTTCATTTTAGTTGTATATTTAGATGCAGAATCAACCCCACTCGTTTGTTGACTGTTTGTGATTTTTACAAGGGCAGTTTTACGTGTATTGTTTATTGGGCGAATGTACGGTCCGTTAGGACGGGTTAGGGGGGGGGGGGGGGAATTGGTGAGGGTATGAAGAAGGGAACAAGAGAGTGAAGTTAAAAATACGGGAAAGTGGGGGGGGGGGGGGGTGAACTGCTTTAGATATATAGCAAAAGAATAGGACGACTTAGTTGAGAGCCTGTGCTCCATTTGGAGATCCAGTGCAGAATAGGAAGATTGCCATTGTCTCTAAACGGCTGCTTTCCGTAACACAGTAGAGAAAACGCAAGGCAGTCTGCTACCCAATCGCCTGCACCCGGTATCGAACGAAGCGCGCTCGCAGCAGTTTATGTGATGAAACTGTCACCCTTGGGTATCGTGTAACAACCGTTGATTGATTGATCGACTTCTCCGTTACGTTCGTGATCTGCACCTATAAATAAGTCACAAACTGGGAATTCCCCAGTTTGATTACGTTTATGGATTAGCGATGTTGTAAAAACACCCAGGAAAATGCCGCAATGTGCCATCTGCTAAGAACTGCATTTATACTAGGTCATCGTCAGGGTTTTAATCGCTTCCTTGTCACTTTCGTCTCCCCCCCCCCCCCGTAAAACTCAACGGGAGGTAGGGGGGGATTGGGTCTGTTTTTTAATTTTTTTTATTAAGACACAAACTGCTGACATCTCAGTAAAACTCAGCATAAGAAATGACAAAAAAAGTTAACAACTCAAACCCCATAGTAAAAGATTACATCGCAGCTCTACAGCAAAGAAAGTACATGATACATTATAACAGTGTTTCTCAATCTTTCTACACCCGGGGCACACCAAAACCAGAGAATTTGTTTGGCGCCCCAGCTGACAGCTAATGAAACACATGAACAGAATTGACGACGCGACACTGGCTTCGCAGGAATCAGACAGAAGCCGATTGAGTTATTGTCCCGATTTCCCGTCCAGATTGAACTACACGTTATGTCAGATACTGTAGTATAATTGTTTAAGCAGCTGAACGGGATTTCCAGGACTTGTTACTGTTTGATTCTCATTCTTGAGCTGCTATTGTTACTGAAATCGTGGAAAGGTAAATCCCACCCTACCCCGTTTAATCTTCTTTGAGTTCACTGGCTGTAAACTCAAGCGGGAAGTTCCGGTTGTTTGTCCACCTCTGGACAAGGTTCTTGTTCCAGAACCTGAATGTTGCGTGCACATCCGTTTAACAGGTCTGACTTAACTGTATGCAGTTTATTGGTTACTTGCCTTTCAGACAGATGCACTCCGACTTCGAAGGAGGCCCCCATGCTTGTTTTGTTAAGAGACAGTGGGTCTATTCTTGTTTTCCCACAATTGGGCCCTGAACCCACACGGAAAACCTTGTTCAGACAGAAATTTTTGGGTGGCCCATCTGGACTTTTAACCGGACAGTGTGGTCACGTACATTGCAGTTATTGACTGGGTAGTTGTCAGTGTACATGGCAATTATAACTCGGCAGTCTAGTCAGTGTAGCCAGCAGTTTCAACAGGATAGTGTAGTAAGTGTACATGCCAATAATAACTTGGCAGTGGCTGTACGAGATAATCCTGCCGACGAGAAGGCGAAGAATGGAAACCCAGAACATATGTCATTCGTTAGCAACCAAGAGGTTTCGAAAGAGGCGGAAGCCCTAAGACAACTTATCACAGACATCAGAATGAGACAGTCATCATTTTTCGGCCATGTTATGAGAAGAGGGAAAATAGAACATGTTGTGACCACTGGAAAGATATGTGGAAGGAGAGATAGAGGAAGACAACGAGATAAGATTCTTGACAGTCTTGTTGCATGGCATGGAGGTGGGACGGCACACGAACTGATACATGCTGCAGGAGATCATGGATTATGGAGAGGCATGATCGCCCACGCCAGTCGGCAAGGCACCTGATGATGATGATGAGTTGTCAGTGCACATGGCAAATATAACTTGACAGTCTAGTCTAGTCAGTGTTTACCTAGCAGTTTCAACAGGATAGTGTAGTAAGTGTACATCCCAATTATAACTTGGCAGTGGCTGCACGAGATAATCCTGACTACGGAAAGGCGAAGAATGGAAACCCAGAACATATATCATTCGTGTCAGTTTTCTGTTTTCTTCCCGCCCGTTGTTACTGTTAAGCCTCATTGAAAGCTCTGTTTGCCGGGTATTCCCACAGAGTTCGGCGCACTGACATCGTGAAAACGTTATCATCCTCGGGGACCGCGCACGACTGCACTTCTGTTTCCGCCTTTTGTTTACACAGAGCGAGGGAACTCAGCAATACAGGAAGCTGTGGAACTTTCGGATGTACGGGAGTGTTGTAACAATATTTGCCCGCGTAGTGAGTTCCCTGCGTAAATGGAGACGTTCGCCTTCACACCTATGTTGCTTCTGTTTCTCATACATGGCTTGGCTTGAGCACTTGCAGGCTGCAGTGATCTTTACAGCTGTTTGTTGTGTGCTATATTTTTCTACGGGGTTTTATTTTCTTACCATTTCTGGGGTTACTAAGCAGACTGCTTAAAGATTTGCTTCGGTCAGTCTGGAGGGTCAGACAAATTATTTCTCTGACTTGTACCCATGCTCCACGGCTCTGATTTTTTCCCCCTCCAAAACAAAAGGCGTAGACTGTGGTGCGAATGTTTGTAAATCAGCTATGCGGTGATTGTGGATATGGGTTAAGGAATGGACAAACTTAACATACAAGCAAAATCAGCAAAGAGAATATCATGAACATGAATGCTTTTATTGCTGACACTGTTTTAATTAGACGCCTTAACTGGGAAATTTGGGTATTAACGAAACTAGAAATATGTTGTCTCAGTGGAATCATTTATTTTACGCACCCACTTTCCTAATCTAAAGCCGCGTTAGCGATGTCGATAAGAGGTTCGCTTTCAAATCCAGCAGCGACTTTCTGCAGCCCACGGTCGGTGTTCAAAACCGGGCGGCTCCCGGGGTTCACCCAGCCTCTAGGAATTGGTTACCAGAGTGATACTCTGGGGGTGAATGGAGGAACGTCGCTGTAGCTACAGAGTTACGTGCGAATGGCGACACTTGCGGACAATTCTTATCAGCTGTCCGTACTGGTGGCAGAGCACTTATGGTTTATAACCGTGTGCAATGACGTTGGTTCACATCTCCCGACTTTACCTTTACCTAATCTGTTTGTTTTAGTATCCAGAAGCCATGAGTTCTTAACCCTTAGGCTCGGTATTATGTATATCGCAACCTTTCGGTCTTGATTCCATTTTAAATACCGTAAATCTGGGAAAAATGTGGCTTTTCTGCCCACCCCCGGGAGTGAACCCAGACCACAAGGAGTTTGTCACCCTTTCACCGCGCAATCCGGTTTAGCCAACTACGCTAGAGTGACGGGCCTTTACCTAATATAAACGTCGTCAGCATTGCTATAGATTTCCTATCGCTATCGACAGAACGCTGAACTATTAAGGTGTCGTAATGATAAAAACAATGAAAACTCAATATATACATATTTTTATTACTGCTAGTTGTATTTTGCCACCCTCAGCTTTGCCCTTTCCATTTGTCCTGAAATACGGCCCATCTAAACACACCGCTAACCTTAACTCTAGGGAGATCATATTAGCAGGATAGGGGATTCATGGTGAATATTCTATGAATGCTACAATAGTGCTACTGTTCACATTATACTTATTACACTATGAACGAACGTTATTCTGCTTTGGCGAAATCAGGCGAAGTTGCGGACATTCACAACAGGCGTTGGTCAGCAGCACGACCGGCTCTGGCACGGTCGTGTTGAAATAGATTCTAAAGAGATCAGCAGCATCTTCAACAGAGCTGTTTAACTAAGTTTACCAAGGGACTAGCATGTTGGAAGATGAGGATAGTCACGAGCCCAAGCCGCAGCATAGAAAGATCATTAATATAGTATAATTGGCAGGCGATCTGCGGGCCAGTTGCTATGTCTCTATGGACCAGATTTGACCTACAGGCCTTCAGTTAAGTAGCCCTGACCTAAAGCATTGCTCATTCAGTCAGTGTAGCCTGTCAATTGCAGAACCTTGCTCCCATAACAGCCTTCCGGAAAATTTCTCGATCACAAGCAAGATGTCCCGCATTCGATACACCCACCCAGCTGAAGATCATCCGCTACATTCTGCACCAATCTTCTCTTTGGTCTTGCTCTTCCTCTCTTCCCGGACATATACCCCTTCATTATTGTTCTCTCTAAACTTTCGAGACATTTCAATAGACCAAAATATTCAATTTTTCTGTGTTTTATCGTCTGTAGTAGCCAACCTTCTTCAAAACATTGCTACAGTCGGTAATATATTCATTCATTTATTGTCCTTCTGCGCCATTGTATGCCTGTAGGTCACAAAGGGCTCACAGTCTTTTCCCTGATTCTGCTCTGTCCTGTGCAGTCGGTTCAATATCATGGATGGAATCTAGTCCAGCAAATGTGGCCTCTCTCATCAACGTTCGTCTTAGGGTTTCACTTGGGCGTCCTTGCCTCCTTAATCACTTTATTTCCCGTTTTATTGCCGGTTTGGTCATTTTTTGCTGGTTTCTTCTAAGAATGTGCCCAGTATAGCGCCATCTTCTCCGTCTTAGAACTGTTGATACTTGTGGCTGTCCAGATATATCACTTATTATATTACTGGCGGCCTGCAGAGTCCTATCCAGCGGCCCGCGGATCGTTGCCAGGTGTATTCTATGAGCACTTCTATGCTCGGACCTTTGGTCCGTGACGATCCTCATTTTTCAACATTTGAGCCCCAGAGTAAGCTTAGTTGGATAACACTGTCTTACATGAAGGGGTGTTTGGTGTATGCATTTTGAAAAGATGCACTTCGATGCGAGACCCCCCCCCCCCCCCCCCCCCCCCCCCCCAACCCACCCCACCACCTCTCCCTTTCTGTTTTCTTTGCAAAGATTTCGATGCAAATATTTGAAGGAGTTGCAATGCAAAGATGTAATTCAGTGCAAAAGATACACTTCGGAAAGATGTGCTTCGAAACCTCACATAATCGATTTTGCGCATAAGGTGCAGTCCATCAGCGTGTAGCAGGTCCTTTGCAAAACGTCGCTGTCATCATAGTCTGTCTCCCCCCCCCCCCCCAAAAAAAAAAAAATATCGGTCTCTCGCCAGCACTCCCGCCTAGTGCACTTATTCAAGGAGTCACTTATATCCTGTGCCCATCTTCGTGTTGATCGGCCCATACCCCTTCTTCCTGGTATCGTGCCTTCTGATATTATTGTCTCCCAATCCGCCATGGCGCCTGATATGGCCACATATTTCAGCTTCTCTAAGGGGCAGTTAGGAATTACAGATGTCATCTTCTTCAGTATTATGAGCCCTTGAGGTTTATTGCTGCATTCATCTCTCTGGTTGGCCTTTTTTTTCCCCCAGTTAGTGACAATAAGTGTTTGCAGGTCTATCTGGACATTATCTGTTCTTGGTTTGCCTCGTGGTCTACGACCATTCATCTCCCTTGTGTATACAGCTTTTTACTTCTCTGTCACCCTACATTCTTTCAATATGCCCCAACCATTTCAGTCTAATAGCTCTCAAGGTGCAAGTGATCAATGGTGATTTAAACAGATTATGAATTTCATTGTTGATTCTCACTCTCCATACCACGCTGTTTGCATTTGTTTAATGGGTCCAAAGATTACTCGTAATTAAGATTTAGAAACCTGTATTATAGCAGATTATAGATACACATTTCGAAACTTTTGCAGCCGAGTTTACGCTTGTCTATTATAACTGTTTTACTTCCTTCTGCTAAGAATAAACATTGACTTGAATGTGGTTTTAAACTTTGAACTCATATTGTAGTAAAACAAAGGTATTCACTCCAGCATTTATGGATTCCAGATGAAAAAACACCGCGAAGAGCGAACAACACAGATTTCTTTGATACCCATCAATTCTTGTGTCGGGATCCAGTAAAATATATAGAAAAGCAATCATGCTGGGCACATAACACATGATGAAAATAGCCGCTATTAGAACAACCATTTTGACCGCTTTACTATCCCTGTTAGACATAGCTACTGAGCTTTTAGAACTATCAGAAGTAACCTTTCTGCGCCATTTTGATTTCTGTCGTAAGTTAACGACAAGAACTGCGGTGCAAATCACTATTAGACATAACGCTATTGATGGTATTACATTGTTGGTCACGAATGTAATGTTTTCTATGATTTTTCGCCCTTCTACATACAATATTCTAAGAATGGTTCTGTTTCGAAGTGGGTCAAAGACTTTTGCAGGTCGCATGGTGTAGAAGCATGGGAATACGCTGGCAAACATGATAATGTACATAAGATTAAGATACAAGACTGTTCGGTTGGGGGTAAAGACATTTTTAACTTTCAGGGGCAGAGTAACACAGAGGCACCTCTCTAGTGTGATATAAGCGGTTATCCACGCGCTGACTCTAGTGAAGATCACGTGACATAAACCATTAATATACATGATGTCATCAGCTTCAAACGGGAGGTCAAGGGCCACGAACGCCGGTATCACATTGAGATTTGCATACAGAAGTGTGATCTGGGAACCCAGGTCTGATGTGGCCAGACCTAAGAGACTTATGTTTACAGTGTCCTGTATACCCTGTTTAACAAAAGTGATTATGTTTAGAATGTTTGTTATAATTCCAAATATGCACACTCCCTGGCCCGGACCCCACGAGTTTATCAAAAGGAAGTAGTAGAGGTCTTCATCGGATACAACCACACGTTTTATGGCATTGTTCATATGCCTATTTGTTTCGTTCCTAGAAAGCCAAGGAGTACTTTTATCAATCATATTAGACATCAATCATGTTAGTCAGTTACTGCGTGGGCAGGAATTAGCTTAGATTGTTATACAGTGTTTCACAATATATAAACACACGTAACTATATCAACATTTATTACTATCACGTATGTATCCTTTGTTTCATACGACAGTTCTTCTCTTAGCTGCTTGTGAATGCCTTCTTTTAATCCTTCGTTAACGTACACATTCGAAAAATAGTACCAGTAGTAGACACTTAAATTGCCTGTTTGTCCTGCGTACATAATTTGTTTAAAGAGCATCTGGTAATCATATTCCTGGCACATCCACATGCCACGACTGATCGTTCTTATAATCCCGTGTCTCAGAATTACTTGAAAACATAGCGCTAATTTTCCTTCAACACTAAACAACCTCAGAAATCAATTTCTGATATCTCAATTATTTATTATGATTTCCTCAGGGGGTTTCAAACAGGTTTGATTTATCTTTCGACGTGTGATCAAACTCACATTACACATTTTAACCACATATAAGCATTTAAATTACAGTACTTCGGTGAATTTACGATTGCGGTAGGAATCTATTATCAGCAGCTAATCGGCTAATCTATGCTAAACAAGATAATAACCTTTAAATAAAAATACGCTAAATTCCACGCTATTACTTACCATAGTGACATTTTTGAACGGATGATTTTGTTTATATATTGAAAGTTTTAATTCCGTCACAAAGCTAGATCTCTATTTTGTTATGTATTAAACTCAGCCCCGAATTTCAACCGGTTCACTGTGTTGGGTTTGTCATTGTCGTTGTTGGAGTTCCTTTTTGTGTGCACAGAACTCGCGGGTGACCAGTCGAGTCACGAGGAATTATTTATATTAAAAAATTAAATAGCTGCCATATTAAAATCGAACATCTCGCATTAAATCCTGTTCTGTATTTTAGAAACATACCACCGGCTTTAGGGGAAGCTCGGAGCGCATTGGGGAGGATATAAGCCGTATCATGGAACGACGATCTAAAAACCTGTTATCACTGTTAAGACCAGGCCCTTAGCTTTGTTTGGGCTGTGTGGGTTCTGGGGCCCCAATGTGAGGAAGAGCTAGAATAAACCCAATGCCAATTCAAAAGCATGTCGTAAGAGTCGACTAATTAGGAGCTTTTTTGAAGTCATACATCTGCCCCGAGTTGCAACGAACCAACAGTCTGCATGCAAATGAGTCAGACGTGTAAAACGGATGTACATACAACACTGTTTCTGGAACAGGACTAGAGTTCAGAAGTTGACGAACAACCAGAAATTTCCCCCGGAGTTTACAGCCGGTGAACGTGAAGAAGAAGAAGGTTAAGCAGCTAGTCTAAGAAAAAAGCACTGCACTTGCATCTATCCCGACAGCCTCTGTCGTGTGCCTTGTTCCCAAACGTATTAGTGTTGCCTTTTCTATGGAGTAAACAATGCAGGCTGAAACAAAGATCATATTGCATGGTCAACACACAGTCTGTACAATTCTGCCAAGGCTTTGTACCGTGGAGAGCTGGAACGTCATCCCTGACCTTACTTGGCAACTTGATCTTACTCGGCTACAAAAGCTTCGCTCAATGTAACTCATGTCGCCAGGAAGATAGGAAAGGTGACAAGTAAATTATAAATACCATAATTTTAAAAATAATAAAAATGCATGTCACCTGTTAAAAAAACAAAAACTCCTTCAAGAGGGCAAATGCTTGCGACATCCTGGAGAAGACATGCAACTAAACTTTTTAAACTTCATCTTGTAGCTTGTCTTTATTTAAAAAGTTGTTCTTTCTCAAGGAATCTTCGCGGTCTCGAGGCATGGTGTCCGCCTCGAGTGCTATAGGTTCCGGGTTCATTCCCCGGTAAGAGCTCGGATTTTTTTACGTGGACTTGGACTTCTAGTAATTCCCCCCGGTCTCTGGGTAGTGAGATCGGACGCCAGTGTGTATTGTTGCGCATGTTAAAAAAAATCTCTTGGCCGTTGGAAATTTTTAAGAGTAGCCTAACGGCTCTGTCCGGGTACAATTTGGAGTTGAAAATCTACCCAAAGTATTTCAGGATCCTCGCCGGTGCTACAGAGCCTGTGCACTGTGCTCAGCTTCTTCGGGGACTCAGACTTGAGTTCAAAGAAGAATGAAGCACTTGTGGGTTACTACCCGTGTGCCATATTGTTGATCCGTCGTTCAAACCTCAAACCTCTTTCTGTAGGGAGATATTGGACTGTTTGCTGTAGTATTAGTGACAGAGCCCACCATAATCCTGCGCCCCAGACCAGTGTACAACCGATTACGCTGCCACACGTGTACGGCATTCAGAATTGGTGTATTGGTCATCACAAAAAATTAGTGCTAAAACAATCAGGATTTTGAGGTAGCACAAACCCACGCCACGTACATATCACATATAATTAGCTCTAAGCAGAAATTCTTCGTCTTGTAAATGTCTTCAAAACATTTGATAAAGTCCTCAGTATCTTATCAGCAGTAAAAGTAAGACAAATATAAAACCATGGACAGGCTTTCGGACCATTGTGGAAAGGACAAAGACCTCTTGCGTCAGACAGGTGTGTACAGTTGGTCTATATCGAAGTACATATGATTTATACTGCCAGGCGCTGTTTGTCATTTCCAGAACCTCAATTTGACTCTTTGAATTGCTGAACAATAAACAAACAATTCATTCATTCATTCAGTAGCATGTCCCTCGCGGAACCTCGCTGCCATAACAACCCTCCGGAAAACCTTCCTATCCTGAGCAAGATGTCCTGCGTCTGATACACCCATCTGGAGATCATCTGCCACATCCTGCACCCAAAATCTCCTTGGCCTTCCTCTTCCTCTCTTCCCAGGCATATACCCCTCCATTATTGTTCTCTCTAGACTTCCATGACGTTTCAAGTTACCAAAATATTTCAATTTTCTTTGTTTTATTGTCTTTACTAGCCAACCCTCTTCAATATTCAGCTCTTGAAGTATGGATGCATTTGTTCTTTTCTTTACCCAAGATATTCTTAGAACCTGTCTGTAACATTTATATTCAAATGCATTTATGCGCTGTTCCGCTTGTTTAGTAAGTGTCCAGGTCTCATAGGCGTATGTTGCAATGGGAAAGATGCATGCTCTTAAAAATCTGACCTTTGTAATTCTATCTGTACAATTCCATAATTTATTCAGTTGTTTTAGTAAACAAACAATTAGAAAGTCAAATTAAGGCTTCGGAGATGTAAATGCGGAAGATTTAGTCGTATATCATGGAAACTAGAACAGATACTTAAGCTCTGGAGAAAATGAATTAAAAGATTAATTTATATAAAAAGAAAAAGAGGCAAGTGGAATATTTCGGTCAAATTAAAAGACATAACCCACTTATAAAAACATACTACAGAGAAGGTTTAAAGTGAGCCGAAAAAGAGTAGACAGCGATACAAATAGAATTGAGGTCGCTGGGAAGTGGCAAGATGGCATCAAGAGATTGACTGACGAATAACTGACTCATGAGAGTGTGCAGCCAAGGCGAGAGACAAAGTGTTTAGGATCCATCAAAAGCAACCTTCATTGTGAAGACGACGCCTGGTTGATTGTTGTTTGGCGGTGCAAGTTCCAACCCCCTGGTGATCTGTAACATTTATATATTCTAATGAGTCATGTGTTTCTTTATCTATATATACTACCTCTATTTTCTTTACCTCATTGTTACTTTTTGTTTCCTAACATGTCCTCAGTTCCTGTGTCTGTGTATACCACGTATATTTTCTATATATCTATTTCCTTTCCGTACTGCTATGAACGAGAGCCGCCGTGGTGTAGCGGCTAGATGCTCGCCCGCGGGTCGAAAGATCGTGGGGTCAAATCCTGTCGGAGCCGGATTTTTTTCAGAAATGACCTTGGCTCTCAGGTCAACCTAGTCTTTAAATGGATACCAGGTAAAGCCCCGAGAAGTAAAGGCGGCAGGCGTGATGCTGATCACACATCACCCACCAAGGGCTGATTGGTCTAAATTAAAGGTCTAGCCCTATATGCCAAGTTTGCCCGAAGGCGTTGAAAAGGGTCCTTTAATCTATTGCTATGAATGTTACATCATTATCTGCGGATTGACCATTCGTGTGACATAATGTGTGGGATGTACGAAGGGCATCGGCTGGTGTGTGTTATCTCCGGGGCAAGTGTCAGAACTGATATAGAGCTCACATATGACTCATTGAACATACTCAGCTCACATCTGGTAGTGCTCTCTTGGCGCAGTATCCCTAGGGTAACTGTCATTTACGCTGAACGTTCTCACATGCGGTCTGTGTTGTGTTTGTGCATTGTTTCTGTGTTTGTTATTCGACCTATACTTGGATAACACAAATGTCTGTAACCTGTGATGCCATTGAATTGGTTTGAGATGAATTATGTCTGTATTCGATAGTTTTCTTCTTCTTCTTTTTCTTAGGCTAAGTAGTAGTGGCTATTTATTTAACACTAGCCACCCCCCCCCACCTCCCCCATATAATAATACTGTCCAGGGTAACCCCTAGGAATTCCCTATGAAATCTCGAAGCCGACAAGATGTGGTCGTATTCAATTGAAGTACCGATTTTACTTTTAAATCACTTATGTGGGTGAAAAAAATCCTTTATTAAATTAACCCACCTTCCAATGCAGCCACTTTTTACTATACTCACATAATCGCCGTGAGCGTTCCTGGGTTCTGTTTAGTAGTCGTTGAAGGCGACTAATTAGGGGTGCTACCTTCAAAGTCGGAGTGCTTCGGCTTGTGAAGCAATTAACCAACAATCTGCACGAAGTCACATTTGTATTACAGATGCGCACGCAAACTGAAGTTAGGGATCCACGGGTGGGCGAACAACCGTAACCTTCCTCTAGAGTATACAACCAGTGAACGCGAAGAAGAAGAAGAAAAAGACACCCACATGAAACTATAGCCAAACGATGATGTAACATAACCAGAAGAAAGCGCTTCGCATTATTAAGTTCTTATTTTCCGCAGCGATTATATTGTCAGTCATTTTAATGGCAATAGACTGGAAATAAAATCCACACACAAGCTCTCACCAACCGCTACAAAACCGCTCAAAACTTAAGAGCGCGTATGATCACGTGATAAACTTATGAGGCCGTTATTGGCTGCGGTTGACGTGGGAGCTTTTATCGTAAATCAGGAAAAAGGGGGCCACCATCGCCACACAGGCTTGTACAGTACGGCCTGGTACGGAGTGTGTGTGTAAACCGAGTGGAATAACGACTGTACTCACTGCTGTGGCGAAGAAACAGAACAGTTTCTACGGGATTTGTTTATTTGTGCCGATCCGTTGAAGTGGATTATTTAGTTTAATGCTAGAAGCCATGTTTCGCACCTTGCTTGACCTCAAACAATTGCAGGTTTGTACCAGTGTAGATTTATTCTGTGGTAGTAATTAGTACTTTATGTTTGCCTTCTAGTTATGAAACATAATTACAGTGGAGGTTGCTATATTATTCTTACTTTTCATTTCTCGCGAAGTCAGTATTTTGCGCAACAGGAATTAAGGGTTGAGAAAGTGGATTTGTGATGCCTGATTCCACAAGAGTAAATAGAAATCGGAATAAGAGTTTCATTGTCTATAAGAAGTGAACAGAATCTGTCCAGAGATGACTACCACTTACTTGACCAACATGGACATAACATCATTCTACGCCTCAGGACAGACCATAGTATACTTAACAAGCATGTGCACAGGCTTCGTCTCAGTAGTTCATCATTGTGCCCAAGTGGGCTGTGTACAAACTGCAGAACGTGTCCTGCAAGTTTGTCACTTGGACAACCCATCAAGAAGGGGATACTGGTCCACTGAGTCAACACCAAACTCAGTTATATGGATCTGTCCGTTTTATCACAATAACTGGAATGTTGGTGTAAATCAGTTATCACTAGAGAAGTGTTTCCTTGCTCTGTGTTTCTCCCAGATCTCTTTTTGTACTTAGTCTACGCTCATTTTCCCCACTTTACTTTAAGTACAATTAATTGTCAGGCATTCTTTAACAGAATAATAAAATCGTTTGTCAGTTTTCTTTTTCTTTGTTTAAATTTTAGCATTGACTACCTGCTTTAAGGACACATTTAGGTTCTTTTTTGCTGTCATCACATTGCTCGAGATTTCGGGAAATCCCACAGTATTGGGGGTGGGGGGGGGTGGGGGTGGTATTGTTAGTAGTAGTCTCTTTTCATTTAACACTAGCCCCAACGCTAACCCCACCCCTCCCTCCCTCCCGCTACTAAATGATTTCCCAATATCTTGCCTGATGTGGTGACTTAGCAGAACAGAACCCAAATGTATCATGTAGCTCATGTTTTACTGGGGCCCATAAATTGATGTAGTTAATAGTAAGCTACCATGAATGGCTTAAAAGGATGGTTGGCTTGAATTGACTGTCTGCCTATTTTTAGAGGGACAACCCCCATCTGCAAAATCCATACATACAAATGGCTAGAGCCTGTCTGTTGAGTACCTGTATTTTATAGGGTAAATAAAACTGCTCACCTTGAAATGGGCCGCTGGCAGTTGTAATATGACCAACGGGTGGATTTTCTCTACGTAAAGGTCGTTTTCATGAACACAACTCCCCATGTCGGTTCCGGTTGCCTATTGCGTAGAAAAACTAGAATACCCCCCCCCACCCCCAAGCATGTCGTAAAAGTCGACTAATTGAGGAGCTTCCTTAAAAGTCGGAGTGACGAGCAATCTGCATACAGTATGATTTGTAAAACTGGCTAAACCCCGTGCATATTTTAAAGGCGGAACAGTTTTTTTTTTCTTTTTAAACTAGTCTTATTCTTGGCGTTCACCAGCGTAAACTCCTCCGGCGGAAAATTCTGATTGTTCATCCATCCACTCTTGGACTTTCATCCTGACCGAGATATGCGTTCTGCCATATACATATGTTTTACACCCCTGTGTGGGTTCCGGGGCCCCATTGTGGGGAAAACAAGAATAGACCCACTGCCTCCCCAAAAGCATGTTGTAAGAGTCAACTAATTGGGGAGCTTCCTTTGAAGACGGAGTGCGTCTGCCGGAGAGGCAAGGAACCAACAGTCTGTATTCAAGAGAATGAGATCTGTAAAACTGATGCACACGCAACACTCAGGTTCTGGAGCAGGACTGCAGTTCTGTAGTAGACGAGCAACCAGAACCTTCCGCCAGAGTTTACAGCTGGTGAACGCGAAGAAGAAGAAGAAGAAGATATGTTTTACAGATCTGGGCTTGATATATTTGCATACGGTTGGTTCCTCACATTTTGCGTCTCGGACAGACGCACTTTGACTTTAAAGGAAATACTCCTAATAGGTCGCTTTCTACGACATGCTTGCTCTTAAAAAAAATGTAACTCCAGAACCTGTATGGAGAGAAATAATTTGTAGTATAACCAAATATTTTATGGAACATTTTTACATGGTTAAAAGGAGCCTTTTATACCCACAATGTTTGCCTTTACAATGTGTAACACAAGGCGAGGTATAGATATCTCAGTTGTTTTCTGCGCGTCGGCAAAATCGGGATTACTATGACATCTTGGCTGTCACACTGGTATGATAGATCATACAACTAGCATACTATCTGAGCTGTGAAACTGCTCAAATTACACCAGCAACAAGGCTGTCTCCATTTGTGGCCCAGCAGACGCCCACTGTGAGGTCGCATGCATTTTATAGAGCAGCTGTCACCAAAGGAGGTGAAGTGGGGGAATTCCCAGCCAGCTTTGGCCATCAGTACCCCGTATTGCCCCAGACAGTAATTTACTGCCTGGTTGGCAGTTACTTTAATCCACTGAGTTGTAAGACTCTCTCTCTTTCTCTCTCACTTGGCTGGGACCTCCTATTATTGTGTATTTAAAAAGAAGGAAAAGGGGGGGGGGGGGGGGGGGGGGGGGGGGGTCCTAAAAGGCCTCTTTAACCATATAGAAATTTTCTTTAAAAGTATTTGTTTAGACATTACATATTATTCCAAGTATATTGTATTAATGTGCCATTCAGCATATTAGTGTTATTATATATTACATTACATATAGGAAAGGCCTTATACTTTGTTAATCTCTAGTAATAGGGTGAATGTAATCTATCGCCATGAACTCACTGAAAGCAGACTACTACGTTTTCTGTTCAGAACTTATATTTCTCTATTTAACCTATGTTATTTTGCTCACAAATTTCAATTGTCCTTTTCTTTATGGTTTTGACATGATCTAATCTTCTTCTTCTTCTTCACTGGCTGTGAACTCCGGCAGAAAGTTCTGGTTCGTCCACTTCTGAACTTTGGTGGTCTTGTTCCAGAACTTTAGTTTTACGTGCAGATCATTATGCAGACTTTTGTTCCTCCCCTCTCAGGCTGATGCACCACGACTTTGAAGGAAACACCATAATTAGTGGCTTTTTGCAATATGCTTGTTGGGTTTAGTGGGTCTGTTCTTTTATCCCCCAAAATACAACTGACAATCCCTCAATATCTGGTTTCATAAGTGTCTATTTCCCTCAATGTCTGGTTTCATAAGTGTCTATTTCCCTCAATATCTGGTTTCATAAGTGTCTATTTCCCTCAATATCTGGTTTCATAAGTGTCTATTTCCCTCAATATCTGGTTTCATAAGTGTCTATTTCCCTCAATATCTGGTTTCATAAGTGTCTATTTCCCTTTTCAATATCTGGTTTCATAAGTGTCTATTTCCCTCAATATCTGGTTTCATAAGTGTCTCTATTTCCCTCAATATCTGGTTTCATATAGTGTTCTATTTCCCTCAATATCTGGTTTTCATAAGTGTCTATTTCCCTCAATATCTGGTTTTCATAAGTGTCTATTTCCCTCAATATCTGGTTTCATAAGTGTCTATTCCCTCAATATCTGGTTTCATAAGTGTCTATTTCCCTCAATATCTGGTTTCATTTTTTATAAGTGGTCTATTTCCCTCAATATCTGGTTTCATAAGTGTCTATTTCCCTCAATATCTGGTTTCATAAGTGTCTATTTCCCTCAATATCTGGTTTCATAAGTGTCTATTTCCCTCAATATCTGGTTTCATAAGTGTCTATTTCCCTCAATATCTGGTTTCATAAGTGTCTATTTCCCTCAATATCTGGTTCCTTCAATGTCTGGTTCCCTCAATGTCTGGTTCCCTCAATGTCTGGTTTATTTGTGCACAAAAATGAACATTCTTCTAAATAATCACCTGTGATTCCTGTTTCTTTGCCAGGTCTTTACTCATTGTTGAACACAGTGAGAGGGGTAACAAAAAGGAATGGGAGTCACTGTTACACATTAGCTGGTTGCTTGTAAGGTGTCGTGTTGAAATCCACATTTTCAGTCAAAAGTATCTTCAAATTACCAGATTTGACCCAGTTTGAAATAGGTGCCAGGAAATTACATGTGAAGTAAAGGCAACGTCTCTGATGTTGACAATCAAAGGTTGAAAACAAAAATGGGACCTTGGCTCCCAGCTTGGAGTGGGTAACATTTAGAGTACTAGGAAGTAATAACGGCAGTCGTGATGCTGACAGCATCACCCACTCACTTACTGCCAATTGGTCTATAAAATATAGGTCTAGCCCTGTATGCCCAATATGCCTGAAGGTGTGGGAAAGGGTCTTTTACTTACTATCACCATATTCCCAGTTTGCAGATAGCATGAAAATGGCCAGAAAAAAAGTGTATAATTACATGTATCAGGAAACTTGCAAACAGATTGACTAATTTTTGCATGTTATGGATCTGTTTCAGGAGGACTCACCATGGGGTTTGTAACAGTGTGGCAGAGCCTACTGTTTCTGGAGGTCTTCACTATTTGTGTAGCAAACAGTAAGTTAACTCAATGATAGAAATGTATATTCTATCTTCACCAAACTAGGAAAAGATTAGGGGGAATTTTTCTCAGTTTTATCCCTTAATAATAACTGATATATCTGGGGGTTTTAAACCCCCCCCCCCCCCCCCCCCCCCGATATATCAGTTATTATCAAGGGATAAAACTGAGAACAATTCTGAACACCAGCATCTAAACAGAGAAGTAATGTAAAGAATTATAATTGAAATGGTTTATTTCTTAATGACATCTGATTGCTGTCACCCATATTTTGAACACTTAAAAATAATCAAATGCAAGTGTCTGTGAAGGGTACCTTTTGCAGCAAAGTATGAAGAAGTAAGATTTTTCGGACAGAAAGGCGCATATATATCACAGCCGTCCTGTGAATAAATATGATGCTATCATGTCCTCAGATCAGTGAAGAGGTTCTCATGTTGTAACAGTAATTTTCTCGTTTGGGTTCCAAGGCACCATTTTGGGGAAGGGGGGGGGGGGGGAGGGGAGGGAATAGACCCACTGCCCTAAAACCCCTCCAAGCATGTCATAAAAATCAGTTAGGGGTGTTTCTTTCTATGTTCGTGCATTTGCTTGAGAGTTTCAGGAACCAGCAGTCTGTACCCAAAGATCTATTAAAAAAATTGTGCAAGCAAAACTCAAGTTCCGGAATAAGACCAAAGGCCAGAAGTGGACAAACAAGAACTGTCCACCCAGTTTACAGCTGGTGAACACTAAGAAGGAAGACTAATTTCTCGTACTTGGACTTTTCAGCAACCAAACCAGCTTCATCCAGCTGTGGCTAGTAATCTGGTCTGGTGGTCAGGTGTGTAAAATGAGTCAGATTATCTGTAAAATCAGCCATACTTGTTTGTGTGTACAGGAACATGGAGAATTAACAGTTAAAAGTACAGTTAAAGTCCAGATGTGTAAATAGAGATGAAGTTGTAGTTGATAAAAAAATAATAATAATCAAATACAGTTTTGGATGGATTGGAAATGAAAATACATTATACAAAGAAATAAAACAGAAAGTCAAACTTAGTGACTGTTTTAAAACACATACCATGAGAACCATACTGAAGGGAAAAGTTGCAAGCTGGAAGTAGAGAGTTACAACTGAGAGGATAATGTCAAGAGGTTTGGCATGAGACAGTCTTCTTTGTTTCTGTAGTCAGACACAGCTGGGGCAAGCTTTGGTGTATGTCAGGGCTATTCAACAAATTTTACTGAGAGGCCAGAATGTTGAAAATGGGGAACATCATGTGCCAGAGCCCCATTGTATTAACTCTTTGAGTCCCAAGGAACGCATCATACGTTCATAGGTCCCACTTAAATGCCCAGTGAACGCAAGATGCGCCGATTTTACATCTCTCTTGACCACCCCTTGGGCCTCTGATGCTAAACCCCCTGGGACTCAAAGAGTTAAGATTATTTATAAATTACAGAGGGCAATAACCCATGGGCCACTTGCTAGGCCTCCGCGGGCCAGATTTGACTTTCTAATAATGCATCTGTCTATTGCTTGCAGTGGAAAAATCTGGCTCTGCTTTCACTGCGTCTACGTAACAAGATCTGGGGATGTACCATCCATATGGTAGACTCGACACATGTCTGAAATATTCGACCTTGTGCCTCTAGATTTAAGTTTAGCGCTGGTTCCATATTCACTTGTACACTTTATTTCTTTTTTTTTTGTTAATGTTCACATTTGTCTCTTTGAGTCTGTTGTTACAAGTTTATTGGTGACATCTGCCCATTAAATGTATTTGTATTATTACATGCATATTCTTTCATTGCTTCACTTGTGGGAGACAACAGTGTGAGCTGGAAATTCATTTGCGGCCAGCCTTCATTTTGGAAATATCTAATTGATTAACACACATATTCTTGTGGATGTGCAAAATGACCATTAATAAATTTATATCTATTTAACAGCCAATGGGCCAGATGTGGCCTGTGGAGGTCTAGCACATGGTCTGCAAATCGTGACCAGTTGTATTAATGATCTTTCTGTGGTGGGGCGCGGGCCTCTGGCCTGTAAGGATCCACATTTTAAAACTTTTGGCCCCTGAGTAAACTAAGTTGAATAGCCCTGCCATATATGGAGGATCTGAGATCTGTCAAGGTTTTAGTTTACCATAAACAAGCCCGCATTGCACCTGACTTTCGCATACTTATACAGTTATGAAACACCACCCTCTCAAAGTTCATGAATATTCATGAAAGAAGGCAACATAATATTTCTTCACTTAAACATTAATTAATTCTGTAAAAGATAACTTCAGCAGCTGCATGCTATGTTCCGAATGCTGTATTTGATACATCGGAAAACAGTTTTCTGAAACATGTGGCGGTATGTGTTTCCAATTTCCAATTCTAATTCATCAGTCGTTAGGACATGGCATTTGTTACATTCACGGCTCACTGAAAAAACAAAACTGTTCCTGTCTTGCCTGCTTCAATTCTCACATTTTTAAAGACACTATTCTTCTCTTGAGGCTGGGGATTTTTTTCTGTGGGGGGGGGGGGGGGGGGGGGGGGCAAAAAAAAATCCTCGCCGGCACAGTAGTGGTGACAGCACTAGCCATGTGGCCTTAAATCCCCTGGACTACTGGTATATTATTTAAACTAAAATAAATTGTTTTAATTATTTGCTTTAAATTCTGTCCACGCTGATCCGGGAATGCAGAGACTGGCCAGCAGGTGCCACAGAGGTGGAAATTCAGCAATTAATTCAAGATAATGCTCGCTTAGAGGATTTGAGCATTTACACAGACGGTTCAGTGTCAAGAGGCAAAAGAAGTGCTTGGGCCTTCTTAGCAAAAGTTAATGGTCGATGTTTGGTAGTCTGGTAGTCTGGTAGTCTTAGTTTCAGCTTTATAGCAAACGGGTCGCCCCATCTTTGCTCCGCTCCTGTGCCAGCGAAAAACACCCAGAATGTTTATTATAGTCCCTTGTGGAAAGATTGACAGACTGCTGTCTCAGCATATCTAGCATACACTCGCATTAACGCATATGGTAGCCATCCGAAGTGCTAACACAAACAGTCCAACATTAGAAATGCAGTTCATCATTGATGATAGCAGAACTTGTCGCCAACAGATCAGCAGTTGCCCTCGCGATCAATTTTAATACGGGCCCCGCCAGCATTTGCACGACCGGCATCGCGCCATTTTCTGAATCTACAATTCACACCACGTTGGTCACAGTCGAAAAAACATTCCAAATGCAATCCGCAGCTCACAGGGTCACACCATGCATTCAACTCAGAAGCTGGGCGACGAAACTTTATCCAGTCTACAAATGGAGCAAAAATACTGCGGCCACCGTCCGGCAGAAGCAAAAAATTTGCCTCCGCTCCGAACAGCGCCGCTGTCTAGCGTCCATTTTAACCGGAATAATCTACGTTTAGTGCAGGAGAGCCTAGCATATGATACCACAACATCCAGCTTAAGAATGGAGGTGGAGGCAGTCACTGCAGCTTTCCGCTGGCTAGAGAATACGACACACACACACATCGTGATTGTAACTGATTCAGAAAGCATGATGAGGAAGATCAAAACAGGTATGCTTTGTGCAGAGTGGCGTGCTTCGCTGCGGAGGACATGTGTGAGGAGTATTGTCTAGATTTTTTCACCGGGGGACGCCGGTGTGTTGGGAAATGAACAGGAGGACAGACTCGCTGGCTCTGCACAACTTAATGGAATACTGATACATGATAAGGTAGACGTTGTTAGTGCCTTGTGGGAGAGCGTGTATAGTTCGGAGGAGCAGATGGATTTCCACAGTCTAGTGAGATTGATGCAGCAGGGAGTGACGCGAGGTTCTGGTAGATGCTCGAGGCTCAGAGGAAAGGCAAGACGGACGTTTAATCAGAATGCTACTGGCACCATTAGTATCGGAACTCTTCGCTGGCTGCTGAAGATGGGGACGGAATGTCCCAAGTGCTGTGATGTCGGTATTTGAATCAAATCAAATCAAATAAAGGTGGAAAGTGATAGAACCACTGCCCTCATAACAAGCTACACACAATTATTCACAGTTTCTTCTTTAAAATGTGTTTTATAAAATCTCTCAGCTGACCATGGGTATAATAAATACATCTTGCATAGTCGCTTTTCTTCTACCTTGGGGTGAAAATGTTTGCCAGAGTGATCGCCAGACTTTTCTGTCAAGAGTTTTCTTTCTGGCTTTGTTCTATTCCAGTCCTTTGTCAGTCAGGGACTGTTGGATGATGTCTTTCCATTGGACCCGGATCGCCCTCAAGGTCTGATTCTCTGGTCCAGCGGTTCTCAAACTTTTTTTTCACTGCAGCACTCTTGTCAGGCCAAATTTGTTTGAAACAAACCTACCCTTAAAGCGCTTTGAATACTTAAGAAAATTTGAAAAAGCAATGTACATTTAATGTAGACTTGATTTTAATGTGATAAATGAAACTATTTTGATAAAATTTTTATTATTTCTTTTATGTATATGGAAGTTTAGTTAATGTTACCCTCAAATCAGTTGACCCAGAAAGTTTGCTCTGTATCTGTTTTTATGTGACCGTGAGTTGAGAATGCATTGCAGCCTTGTCAATAGCATTGTCTTCTGAATACACCTGCATGCAGAACCCTTTTTGGCTTCCCTCACCTTATTTCTGTCTTAAACTGCTGTCCTCACTTATCTCAAACAGATTTTGAACAATTCCGAATTATTTCTGTGGCACCCCTGGCATTCGCTCATGGCACCCCTGGGTGCACGGCAACCAGTTTGGGAATTTCTGTACTGGTTCTTGGCATCCCATGTCTGCTGGGGTGGCATATTTTTTCTCCCATTCTGCACACATGACCAAACCATCGTAGCTGTGACTGATACAGTCACAGGTTTTTAAGGCTTGAGTTTCAAGATCTTGATGTATTGTCTGATTGCAAACTTCGTCCCTTGTCACTTGGACCACCTTTCTCAGATACTGCATTTCTGAGCTCTGAAGCTGGCTTCTGTGTGCTGTTGTCATTGCCCATGAATCAGGTAGGACTGTAAATAGCCATTTTGTTCTCTTGCCTAATTCTGTTTTGCTAAGAAACCCTCAGTTTATGGCTTGGAAAAGTCTTCTCGCAGCTGATTTTAGAAGAGCCAGCTCTGTCCTAATGCCTCCATTTCAGTCTATTACAACTCCAACCTTCTAGTTTTCTCTTTGTGGTAACTTGTAATCTTAGTTTAGAGCTAACAGGTGATTGGCCTGTTGTGCTTTTGCATGGTGGAGGGGCTGCCTCCTTGCGGTCTCCATGCAGACTGTCTGGCTGGTTCACGGTTAACCACTACTTTCGGAGATGCATGAAACACTCAGGTTCAGCCAGACCTTCCTCATTTTACAGCTAGGCTTGGGACAGGCTTAGCAGAGTTAAGTATGAAACACAACATACGGCTATCCTCCGAATAACGGTCCCAAATTATCGAGGACAAAAATATACCCTAACAGGGCCTCATTCACATGTAAATTGCGGACTTCCGGCGACTACCGCCGAGAGTATCTTCCAGCCCGCTATGCGCAGCGTGGAGCGGGGCTAAACTAGATGGCTGGGACTCATGAGCAAATTAAATAAAGGAAGCTGCTGGAGATGCGGTAGCTGCTGCTCGTGAGTCCCAGCCTCTAGTTTAGCCCCTCTCCACGCTGCGCGTAGCGGCATGGGAGACACTCTTGGCGGTGGCGCTAGTGGCCGGAAGTCAAATTACATATGACTGGGGCTCTGTTAGGGTATATTTTCGGCCTCGATAATTAGGGACCTTTATTCAGAGTATAGCCCAACATACTCATTCTTTGGCCTTGTGGACTCAATCATATGACCGCAAGGACAACAGCAATCTAGCCACTACACTTAACACAGTTGCCATGGCTTCCAACAAACTGAGCATCATGTGGCAGTCATCATCTATTGTTCATTTAAAGATCATCTTCATCGCACATTGGACATGACCATAAGAGCTCCAGTCTTATCCTCTGTGTCCCACCATACTCATCACAAGACCTTTAGATACTATAAATAGAAACTCATTTTCTTTAGATGGCCCTATTTATAATCTACCATGGTATATATATATATATATATATATATATATATATATATATATATATATATATATATATATATATATATATATATATATATATATATATATATATATATATATATATATATATATATTCTAGAATTTCCTATTAAATGTAATGAAGCATATAAAAAGTGTGCGTGCTTCTGTTGTGGGTGTGTGGAGGAGAGGGAATAAATGCCAAAAAACTGAATTAAAAATAAAACCCAGTAAATAGTGGTCATGAAGTCTGGGGAAACATTTTCTTTAGGAGAAAGAAGTCTTCATGTTTTGAAACTAAACAAACTTCACACCCTGTACCAGAAGGTAGCTTAGTGCAGTATCAAATTTGAGAACTGAGCATTTTTAATGATCTCCCCTACTTTCTACATTTGGTGGGAAAAAGGGGGGGGGGGGGGGGGGGGGAAATGGCGCATTACTGTTAATCTTCATATCCTTCTTTCTCTCTCCCTCTCTTCACACAAACAATTTGAAATTAGTAGTTGCAGCTCAGGGCTTTGGTAAATGAATGTAAATCTTACTTTTTGCTTGATCCATATGAGCTTTTATATAACAAATATTTATTTAAATCACAGATATATATATATTTTTTTTTTCAGTGTTTGGTTCTGAGATTCATGTATCTCTGTTCATTTATATGCAAAATTATGGAGATAGATTTCCTAGATTTTAAAATTGTATTGTCTTCTTCTTCTTCTTCGCGTTCACCAGCTGTAAACTCTGGCGGAAGGTTCTGGTTGCTCGTCCACTACTGAACTGCAGTCCTGCTCCAGAACCTGAGTGTTGCGTGTGCATCAGTTTTACAGATCTCATTCTCTTGAATACAGACTGTTGGTTCCTTGCCTCTCCGGCAGATGCACTCCGACTTCAAAGGAAGCTCCCCAATTAGTCGACTCTTACGACATGCTTTTGGGGAGGCAGTGGGTCTATTATTGTAAAAGAAGTATTTAATAGATATACAGATGAGGTGCCTTAAAATGTTCACATGTTTTTCAATATGCTTGGAAAAGGAGCAATGAATCTTCCTCCCTTCTCCTAAATGGGACCTTGGAATCCATATAGAGTTTCTTGTCGTCAGTATGCCACCAAGAAATTTGCTGCAAATAACTCTTTCAATGCAGACAAACATTTGTGTGCTGCTGTGATAAATTACACATGCACACTTTTTGCATATTTTACCACTAGAACAGGGCTATTCAACTTAGTTAACTCTGGGGCCAATATTTTGAAAATGGGGATCGTCATGGGCCACAGGTCCAGCATAGAAGGATCGTTAATACAACTGGCAATGATCCTCGGGCCACTTGCTAGGCCTCAACGGGCCACATTAGACCCGTGGGCTGCCAGTTAAATAGCCCTCTACTAGAATACATGTTCTCAGCCAGCCTACACTCTTTTGTGTATTTGTTTATAATTATTCTGTTTTGCAGCTCAGGCTTTGTTTAGTGGGAGAATGCCATGCAAATTCTCTTAGTTGCCTCTTATGACATGCATGGTAGATTATGTTTCTATTCTTCAATTCCCTTATGGGGTCCTTACAACATGACATGGGCAGTAAATCAGTTGTGTTAATCAGTCATATAATTCTTTGCCTTTCATTCATTCTAGGTCCTCCTTCACTCTCAGGGAAAGTGGTGCCTAGGGTGATAGCCAAACTGGGTAAGAATACCAGACTCCTGTGTCCTGCCCAGTCTGATCATGAACTGACACAATGGAAGAAGGATGGACAGTCAATTAACCCTGGCTTGGACAGGTTTAAGGTGAGCTGAATGTTCGTTTTGGAAATATTTTCAAACTGACTTAATGATCATCAGTCATCAGTTCTCTTTATGCCTAGTGGCACATAAGGCTTCAGAGATGACTTTTCATGCCTTCCTGTCCTGTGCAATCTTCAGTGCAGTTTTCCATGTCAGAGATGCAACACTCAGTTCACTTTCCATTGTTTGTCTCCATGTTTTTTTAAAATCTAAAATTGTATTAAATGTCCAGGATATGACTGTTACAGTGATCCCTGTGGAACACAAAACCGAGGTTCAGCAATTTATGGGACCCAGCATCAATGGCTGATACACAAGCTTATAATAGTGAAGTGCTTGAGATTCAAGGATTAGTTGTTCTCATAGACCACCATGACTCATACATCTTAAACGTATATACGAATGTGTATCAACTTCCGAATAAAGGTGCATGGAAATTCCTAGCAGATTTTGCGGAGTATGATGAAAAATGTTTTATAGTCATCTTTAAACTGCAGGTTAGGATTTTAATCTCCTGCAAGAAAAATACTCCACTGCCTTTTTGGGATTCAAACCAAGGTTTCCCATATAAAAGCGATTGTTCTAGCTACTTAGCTAGCCACTCTTATCATGGTATTGAGTCATTGTGTTCCTCAGATTTGAGCCATGATAATATATTGGTTGTTGTTGTTGTTGTTATCGATCCAGCGGCGCATGAGCTTTCGCCCTTTGGCCCAATGCCATGTAGTGGAATTTACATGTTTTCACAAGCTGTTCTTTTCCTCCGTACAAGGTGTTCCACTTGTCTGGTCTCGGAGGGAGTAGCGTTCTTCTTGTCTCACTGAGTTTTGGGCACTCAAAGAGATGGTGTTCAACAGTTTCGTAGGGGTAGTTACATAGCTGGCACTCTGGGGAGTGTTGTGGCTGTATTCTGTTTAGGTGTCCATTGAGTGGAGTATGTTGCGTTCTAAGTCTGAAGATGGTGGCCTGGTCCCTTCTTGTTAGATGGTTAATGCTGTCATTAGGATCAGGGCCAGACATATGTCTATAAATCTCTCTTCCAGTGTCTCCAATGGCCCATCTGTTCAACCAAGTCTCTTTGTTTATAGCTCTTATCAGTGTTTTTGCTGTCTGGAGGGTTGTCGCTGTAGGTGGTTGTTCTTGTGTTGCTCCTTTCTTTGCCAATCTGTCAGCTCTGTCATTACCTGGTGTGCCGGAGTGACCTGGAATCCACTGCATCACTATTCTGATGTTGTATGAGGTAATAAGCTGATCGGCATCCAGGATTATCTTGGCTATGTCAGTTCTGCAGCGTTCATTGCCCTCCAGAGCTTGAAGGGCAGACATTGAATCTGTGAAGATGACAATATTTTGGACCTTTGAGGGGTAAACATCCATTACAGTCTTTAGGTGGTATACTGCTGTTTCCAGTGCAATTATTTCAGCTTCATAGTTTGAACAGAATTCCCCGCATGCATCAAAAATCTCTTCAACAGATCCATCGGGATAACCTATGTAGATTCCGTAACCTGCTTTAATGGTAGTAATATATTGGTTAGAGAAGGCCAGCATACAAGGCATTAGAGAATACCAGGCATTATAGGTATTAGAGGCATACAATTAGAATACCCTATTCAAATAAAGAGAGTAATGAAGGTGTCTTGAAAGAGCTTAACTCAAGAAGAGAATTGATTGTCCACATCAAAACAAAACAATCTACATTATTTGGTCATGTCATGAGAAGAAGAAAATTAAGTACATAATGACAGTAAGAAAGTTGGAGGGGAAAAGAGGGAGAGACAGAGAGAGAAGATGCTGGAGAGTTTGACATCATGGGATGGAGGATGGTCTGTGTCAGAGTACATAAGAAAGAAGGTTGTAGATAGACATGACTGCCATTGCCGCATGGCATGGACTCAAAGATGAAGAAGAAGCATATAAATAAATGGTGTCGGGGAGTCAGCAATGAATCATTCCAGCAGATTGTGTTGGAAGATTACTCTACAAATGGCTTGCAACGCTATAGGTCCCTTTGTCAGCTGTCTGGTCATAATTCTTAAATAAATGTCTTATCTCTTCAACACATTTTCAACCTCAGACTGTATGTAGCATTGACCTTATCCATGTCTTCTTCTTCCTCACCTTTACTGGCTGTGAACTCCGGCAGAAGGTTCTGGTTGTTCACCCACTTCTAGACTCTAGTCGTGTTCCAGAAACTGAGGATTTGCAGTAATTGTAATTGTATGCTTTTGTTTAAACTCCAAAGATATCCCGTGAAGGGCACCTGAGAATTCAGGACACTGAGATGAGTGATGCTGGGCTGTACACATGTATTGCAACAAATGGCTTTGGGAGTATCAATATTAATTACACAGTAATTGTATTAGGTATGTAGTTTTATGCATTAGTGTGTGCTTTTTAACAAAAAAAAATCTTATTTTCTGTGCAAATTTTATGTCGCTGCTGCTCACCATTTAGGAGGGGTTATTGTAATGGACAGACATGTGGATTCAGTTTTATAGTATACTACATTTTTTATTTTATATTTCTGGGTTACCCCAACTTTTCACATTCTCTTAACCCTAAGGGGCAACTTTGTCTCTTCTCATCTGGGCTCTGTCCCAGATCTGTCTGTGACAGACCCTAGTTGTAGACACTGTTCTGTCAGCACCACCCTAAAGTCATAAAAAAGCACAGATCCTTCTACCTGTACCACATATTTTAGTCCCAGGCAATTTAAGTATAACAGCTGATCTTAATGTCTGTCAAGCAACACATGATCAGATTCATACCATAAAACCCTGAATGGGTTCCGGGGCCCTATTATAGGGAAAACAAGAATAGACCTACTGCCTACCCAAAAGCATGTTGTAAGAGTCGACTAATTGGGAGCTTCCTTCGAAGTCAGAGTGCATCTGCCTGAGAGGCAAGGAACCAAATGTCAGTACACACATATGCCAGATCTGTCAAACGGATGCACACGCAACACTCGGATTCTGGAACAGGACTGCAGTCTAGAAGTGGACAAACAACCAGAACTTGCCACCAGAGTTTACAGCTGGTGAATGCAAAGAAAGAAGATACTATAGAGGTAGGTCAGTGTAATTGAATATGCAAAATGGTTAGCATTTTTATTAATCAGGGTGTGATGCAAAATTATCTTCTTTTAACCATGACATCTGAAATTAGAGAATAGTCCAATCAACTCAGGACTTCTTCATGATTGGCTGGATCATTCTTTGTTCCATCATTAGCGTTATCTGACTGTAAACTCCAGGGAGAAAAATTATGGTTGTTCATCCACTTCTAGACTTTATTCTTGTTCCAAAACTTGAGTTTTGCCTGCACATCCAGTTTACAAATCTGGCTTATTTGTATGCGTTTGTCGGTCCCTTGCCTCTCAGGCAGTTGCACTTTGACTTTGGGGGGAAAAACCCATCCCTAATTAGTTGCCTTTTAGCTTGTTAGAGAGCATTAGGTCTATCTACCTCCCCACCCATACCAGAATAGTATTTTGAGAACCCAATCGTAGAGGCTGGATTTTTAAGCTACAACTTTCTCTGTGCTAAGGTCATTTGATTTTAAATCGGCCACCTTTAGTTGCCTCTTATGACATGTATGGTAGGTTTCCTGATACTGTCTGTTCCCTTCAAGAGCCACAGTAACATATGGGTGTTTTACATCGTACAAAACAAAATGAGGAACAAACCAGATGTGCAGGCCCATCAATGGTAATGAGATATTGATTGCATTGCTCTGTCATTGTTATTAAAAGGACAAAATGGAAATGAGTTGTTTGTGGTTGTATTGCTATGAAATAGACCTTGATGTAATGATGTCTTGTTTGCACTACAAAACCATATGTGACTGTCTGGGTTTTGAAACACCCATTAATAACACTAATGTTCAGGTAAATGCAAGCTGGCATGTGTTAGTTACTGTCAGGCTAAATAAAATTATAGTTCCCTGCCAGAAGTTCGCAGTATATCCTAAGTGTCAAATAATTAGCACCAATTAGAGCAATCAGCAAATGTGTCAAAGAAGGCATTCTTTAATATGCAGCAACACAGGATGTCTGTCAAGAAAATTGTGAAAATAGTCAAAGCTGAAATTAATTGGACTCCATTTTTATTTATTTACCTGTCAACTAAATGTGTGTTTTTGTGAATAAATAATTTCTCATTTGCTGTTACTAATTCCCCGTGAGTGTTTTGATGCCCCCTTGGGGGGGGGGGGGGGGGGGGGGGGGGGGGGGCGCACTGCCCTCTAAAGAGCGTCTCATAAGAGAAGACCGGCTAGGAGTTTTCCTTCCAAGTCTGAGTGCAATTGACTGAGAGGCGAATAACCAACACTAACAATAACCAACAAATAGGCCATATGTGAAAAATGAATGTGCAGACAAACCTCAAGTTCTGGAACAAGACCAAAGTCTAGAAGTGGACATTTTACAGCCCCTGAACTCTACGAAGAAAGAAGCTGCTGTTACTAATTGTTGTGGCGAAGACTATAGTTTCGTATGTGCACATTATCACAGATTTTCCTATATAATAGAGTCATGAACCAACAGCACAGCACTAGCAACATTCCCATACTTGTAACGTTTTGTTGTTGTTGGTGTATGAAGAATATATTAAATATATATTCTTTTGTGAGGAAAGATGGAACTTGAATAGCGCAGAGCAGGGCTGTTGAGCTAAGTTTACTTAGGGGCCACCATTTTGAAAAGGGGGATCATCACAGGCCAGAAGCCTGAGCCCCAGTATATAAATATCATTGAGACTTGAGGTCCAGAAGTGGATGAGAAACCAAAATTTTCTGCAGGAGTTTACAGCTGGTGACTCTAGTGGTAGTAAAAGAAGAAGTGAAATATGCCAGGCAGTAGATTTTGCAATATATTGTTTTTTGCTTCAGTATTGAAATTTAATCTTTTTCACATTCAGTCGGCTCTGTGGCTAAGTCGATGCGTACGCTTCGTAATGCTCAAAGACTCAATAAAATATCCAGTTTCGTCCTTTTTAGGACAAAATTTTTTTGTCATTTGAAGCCCTACTCTGGCTTTTGCCAGGGGCCGCAATATAGGCAGGCCATACATATGGCCAAATGTCTGAACGCGGCTTCTGGGACCTCTCCACGTCGATCCTCATCCGCATGGTGGCATTTTGTGTCATCGGGTGTTTATCGCTTGTGTGATATCCTGGTGGGGTAGAAAGTCAGTCAGTCGTAATGCTGGGATGCTGGGATCGATGCCTGCTGCGGGCCATGCGACTTGCGTTGGTTTCAGCAGTGGTATCAAGAAAGTCGACCGTCCAGAAAGCAATGGCAAACTACTGGACGTAAATTTGCCTAGAAAAACTACAACAGCCTAAAAATGCTGGGGTTGGTTCTGCGATGTCCTGTAAAGGATACACAACTAACCTTCTTCACGTTCGCTACCTGTAAACTTGCTGAACACCATGCAGTTGACACATATTCCTAGTGTGGTTGTATGCTCTGCTTGCATACTTATTTTCCCAGTGGCTCCCCATGTGGTTCCACTTAGTGGCCTCAGTCTATTCTTGCTTTCTCCCACAACGGTGTCCTGGAACCCACACGAGGAATTTAGATTTATGTGATGCAGCCACACAAAAATTGTCATCTATGCCTGTACCAGGTAATGAATGTTTGTAATTTAACGTTAACTTTATGGGTCCTTTACTACAAACATAAATTTATTGGTGGTAAAAATGACGGCTATCTATAAATGTTACATTGCTTGTTTATGCTAGAATTTAATGATATATCGTTATAAGCTGTTATTAAGGTTAATTTTGTATTTATCTTTATAATTGTAAATATATTTTCTGTTAGATGAAGAAAATCAACTATTCCAAGAAGCAGGGAAGCAGTTTAAACAGTTGCCAAATGAAGATCTTAACAAAGAGGGGTGTAAGTATTTATTAATTGTAGGTTTTAAAACTAATTCATCACCTGTTTAAAATGCAGTCTGGCATGTTGGTGTATCTGCATTTTGTGTGCCTACATGGAATACATCTATTGCTGCATGTGGGTTATATTTTCTAGAACTGTGCTTTGAAAGCTGGTACAAAAGAGGACAACTAAGTTATAATGAATGGAATACTTGGAATTATGCCCCACTAACCTGAAGGTCGCATGAGAAAAGTTAAAACACTGCTGAATTTGGCCGCTTATGAAATAGCAATAGACTTTTGTTTTAAAAACTCACGCAAAATGTCATAAAGCTATTGATTTAATTCATTCGGTGTGAATATGAATGTCTCTTACTTTACATCTCATGGCTTTTCTTTTGACATATTTCGTGCCCTTCTGTGTTTTCAGAAAATACTGCCCATATACAGAAGTTACATACACAATAAGTTGTACAGACATATGAGGTGTGAATGTTTTATAACAACAATAATGTTTTATCTAATAATTGTTTTTGGAATCAATTTTTGTGTGAGTTTTAAACTAACAACTTTTCTCATTTTCATTAGCTGTGCCATATTTCGAGGAGTTGGAAAAGATGAGGGAGTCAGTGAACTTGGTCAAACCCACAGGCTCCACAATTCGACTGAGTTGTCAGGCATCTGGAAACCCAGCACCAGAAGTTTACTGGTTGAAAAATTCTGTGCCTTATGCTCAAAAGCGGCCTCACTCAACTCTCAGATTACATGAGATTAGAGAGGACGACAGTGGTGACTACACCTGCATCGCTAGCAACAGACTTGGAGAAGTAAACTTTACTTACCACATCCAGGTCATAGGTGAGTAAATAATGGCTGACAATGCATTGGCCTGACATTAGCAGCTTGAACAAAATATGGAACTCTAAATTGTAGTTTTAAAACCAAGTTACCTATTTTCAATTCTAATGTTGTTTCAGTTTTAACATATGCAAGTGAAAGACATGGAATGAAAAATGCATTCAAAAACATATGTCTGGAGAAGATGTTGAAAATAAAATAGGATGAATTCAAAAGGAGTGAAGAAATAAGAGAAATGTCTGGGCAACCATTAATATCGACAGATATAAGACAGAGAAGATAGTGCTACTTTGGACACATTCTGAGAAGAAGGCAGCAGAGAATCATGAAACAGACATTAAAATGGAGATAAAGGGATTAGGGAAGTGAGGGCGCCCAGAAGAAACCTTGGAATGAACATTGATGTGAGAGGCCAAAGCAGCTGGACTAGATTCCATCCATGATATCAGACTGATTGCACAGGATAGAACAGAATGGAGGGATGGTGTGAGCCCTAAGTGACACACAATAGCACATCAGGATAATGAATGAACGAACGTTGTGGTGATGTGTTTGATAATTAATTTGTTCTATGGAGATCTATGGTTGATGGTTTTCTGCCCTCCTATGCATAGCATGACTGAATGAAAGGGTGTTGCAAATGTGCGTGACTCGTAGAAAACTTCCTTTAATTGGTGTAAGACAGGAGAAACAAGGACCGTTTCTGCTGGTACATAACGGTATGCTGCATCTGGGCATCATTTTTCAGTGCTATATTCATTGTAGACATTTTGTAGTGAGTACCGGCACCTCATTTTCTAGAAGAAAAGTCCTGGGAGAACCAATACGGCCTCGATGATGGTAATCCATTATCACCTGTGGCTTAGGGGTTATGAACTCAGTCTCATCATTCCAACATCCTGGGTGTTTCATCTGCATAGTTTGATGGCACATACAGACTGACAGATTCTGCACAACTTGGTGATGAAGTGCTGCATGACAAGCTAAATGTTTTAAAGGCCCTTTGGGAGCGAGCGACCAGTGTGGAAGCACAGATGGATCCTCTTGACAAGAATGGTATTGGGGATCTGGTGGACGATCAGCACTCAAGGGAAAGGTGGGATAGATATACAATCTGACTGCTGTTGGTACCACTGGAATTAAAACTGTGCTTGCTGCTAAAGATGGGGACGAAGCGTTTATGGAAATGTCCAAAGTGCGGTGGTGTCGATTCTTAATTAAATATTATAGTTTGGTGGTAGACCAGTTTGTGCTAATTTTGACACCTGTATGATTATTAACTGTTGAAGGCAGTGGCAAACTACTAATTGTAAAAGTGACCATTAAAACCACAAATAGCCTACAAAATTTGGGATTGGTTTGTGATATGCAAAAGAGATGCTAAAAATTTTGAAATAGTATCCAGTAACTTGTGGTAATTTGTGTATTATTCACTTGAAATAGATGTATGACAGATATTTCCTAGAAAGACTTGTTTGCCTTGACACTTGATTAAATTTTACCACTTTGTAAATTCTTGGATTTGGGTCAGCTTATCTTTTAAAAAAAAAAAATAGATGTCAGGAAAGTAAATATGGCCTTAATGGTATAGATAATGTCACTAATTGAAAAATATTTGTTTTCTAAAACTAGGATGGCTGTTACCCCATGCCCAATGTACCTAAATGAGAACAAGCTTTTTTTATTTTCCTTGAATTTGTCAGGCACTTCAGCAGCAGATAAATTACATGTCTTACAAAATAATTTTTCAAGTTTTATCGCTAGTTTCCATAATTTGATTTATGTCACAGGTAAGGAAACTAAATCAATATTTTATCTGTCAAATTTCAGATGAAATACGTCACAAACCAAGACTGATAGCACCGCACCCACTAAACCAGACAGTGGATGTTGGAGCTACAGTGTCATTTCATTGCTTTATTGAAAGTGTTGTCAAACCACAAGTACAGGTAAACACTGATTTTCTCTTTGGTTTCTCTGACCGTATTTTACCAAGAAATAATGAATGTTTCAAATTATTACTATGTATATCCTATAGACTTCAGGTACTCTTTGCTGTTTTCTCTACCAAATATAACTTTTATAAGGTTGAGCTGAGCTTCTGGGATTTTTTTCTTCTGTTGAACTGGCATCTTTTCTTCTTTGCTCACCAACTGAAATTTGTGTGTGTGTGTGTGTGTGTGTGGTCTATCTCTGGACTTAATCATGCTCTAGAATTTGAGTTTAGTATGCACATCTATTTGACAGATCTGGCTTATTTGTAAGCAGACTGTTGGTTCCTTGCCTCTAAGGCAGCTGCACTCCATCTTTGAAGGAAACACCCTTAATTAATCCACTTATATGACATGCTTGTTTTGGGGAAAAAAGGTGGGGGGGGGGGGGGCGCAGCACTGAGTCTGTTCTTTTTGCCCCCTACATCTGAAATGAGAGAATAGTCCAATCAACTCATGACTTCATCATGATTGGCTGGATCATTCTTTGTTCCATCCTTAGCGTTATCTGGCTGTAAACTCCAGGGAAAAAAATTTATGGTTGTTCATCCACTTCTGGACTTTGGTCTTGTTCCAAAACATGAGTTTTGCCTGCACATCCATTTTTCATATCTGGCTTATTTGTATGCATTTGTCAGTCCCTCCCCTCTCAGGCAGTTACACTCTGACTTTGAAAAATTCAATGATAAACTGGCATCATTTCACTCACTTTAAGTCAAACTTTCAGGCTGCAGTTTTAGAAGAAGAATTTTTTTTTTTATGTGTCCGCTGCTTTTCTACTTATTAAACTTATAGTACTCCCTGTGTTGATTCTGTGGCCTCTTTGTGGGGAGAAGAGAATATAGACACTGCCCCCAAAAAGCATGTCATAAAAGGTGACTAATTAAAAGTTTTCTTCGAAGTGCATCTGACTGAGTGGCAATAAACCAACAGTCTGCATATAAACAAGCCAAATGTATCAAACAGATGTGCACGCAGTGCTTACGTTCTGAAACAAGACCCAATTCCAGAAGTGGATGAACAGCCAGAACTGTAAGTTTACAGTCAGTGAATTCAAAGAGGTAGAAGCCCTTAATAAAGATCATAGTTCGCTGCTTTCATTGTTTTAAAACGCATATGCACAAATGATTGCTAACTAAGTTAGAGCCAACCATCTGAAATAAATATTAAATCAAGTAAATATTAGGAAATTATAAACTCAGGGCTAACTGGCAAACACAGCATGCAAGAATAATATTCTTATAATTATGAGGTGACAGTAATTTGCGAAGACACAGTAACATCTTTGATGCACATAATTCCCATGACTCCATCATTGTCTGTGGCACAATTCGGTTTTTCCAGTGATTATGACTTTGGTTGATTATGCATTTTTTAATGGCAAATACTTAGTTTTCAGAATGCTCTGTTAAATGTGAAGAAGTAAATTGTCTCTCCCCCCCCCCCCCCCCCCCCCCCAAACACCACCACCACCACCACAACTCCTTTCCCATGTTTTAGCCTAGAATATGCACTTCATCCCAGCAGCATTACCAGATATGGGGAATCATTCTGTTGTGACATTGTCATGGGGGAGGGGGGAGAGGGGGGTGTTCAGTCCAGCACCTTTGGTTTCTTTTATCAGTGTCCATTTTAGGGTCTTCCTTGGATATCGTTCACTTCCTCACCGCATTTGTTTCCCATTTCAGTTCAAATTGGGGTGTTACGAAATGCTCACTCACTTCTCAGTATGTGCCCATTATAGCACTTTTTTCCCTTTCTTCCTTTTTAAAAAAAATTTACCTTTCTTTTTAATCGTATAAATGTTGATACAGGTGGTTGTCCAGACAATTCTCTTTTGTTATTTGTTTTTGAATTTATCCCATTTTATTCAACAGTTTCCTCAGACATTGGTTTTTAAATACATTTAACTTTACGGAGACTTGTCTTTACTAATTTTTAACAAGGTTACTAGTTTTTTTGTGTACATTTTTTGTAACACACAGAATGTCTTGTATTTTCTGCAGTGGTTAAAACGAGTTGACAAACCTGAAGACATTCCAAGCCCAAACATAACATTAGTTGAATACAGAGATGAGAAGTTCATGGTACTGAAAAATGCAGGCATCTTATTACCTCGTCCGGATGGGACTTACCTCAGCAAACTTGTCATACAGACAGTTCAGCCAAGGGATTCTGGGATGTTTGTCTGTTTCGCTACAAATAGAAAAGGTTTCACCACCAGACATGCTTTCTTAGAAACACGGCAAGGTAATTGATGATACTTCTAACATGTAAACATAATTTTTGAAAAACTGTTTTTTTCTTTTTCTTTTTTGGTTGATGGCATAGACTGTTTACCATCTGGTGTAAAGCACCTCTCATGTCTATCCTTTTACTCACCTCTAACTGTAATCCTTATATTTCTTTTATTTTGTGGATTCCTGTATGGCAGCCTAGCTGTGCTATCCAGAAGTAGAAATTTATGATGATTATATTTTTGTGGTAAATATTACTGAGATCCTGTTGCTGTGGATGCTCATGTGACAGGAAACATCAGTTGAAATCCAGAGAGACCCATAAAGATGCCAGTTATAAATGATTTGGACATACAAGAGACGGCTTTGCAGATATAGACAATTTATTTCATGCGAACGAAAGAAGAAGAAGAAGATTTGGACAGAATTGCACTATAACCTTTTTTGTATTGTCTGCATTCCAAGAAAATTGTTTTTCATATAGGTGTATATGTGTGCACATGCAAACACACACAGCTTTCTTTAGAAAGAGGTATACACAGGCAGTGCATGCATTTCTCTCTCTCTCTCTCTCTCTCTCTCTCTCTCTCTCTCTCTATCTATCTCTATCTCTCTCTCACTCTCTCTCTCTCTCTCTCTCTCTCTCTCTCTCTCTCTCTCTCTCTCTCTCTCTCTCTCTCTCACTCCACCCACTCCAGACTCGACTCCACTCGCTCCAGACTTGACTCACTCACTGACTCGACTCCACTGACTCAACTCACTCACTCACTCACTCACTCACTCACTCACTCACTCACTCACTCACTCACTCACTCACTCACTCACTCACTCACTCACTCACTCACTCACTCACTCACTCTCTCTCTCTCTCTCTCTCTCTCTCTCACTCTCTCTCTCTCTCACTCTCTCTCCCTCTCCCTCTCTATCTCACTCTCTCTCTCTCACTCACTCAATCACCCACGCATACACAGCCACTACCACTGATGACTCCACAGACATCTATAATAAGATTGCCTTTATTTAAGAAATTATTACTTTTAAATCAAGTACATTAACATAGAATTAAGAAAGGACATGTTAGACACATACCTTTAATAAATTAGCTAATAAATACTTCTTAATGAGTTGTAGGCATTCATATACTATATAATACACAATCATTATGGTTTATATATTGTAATTCACAGGTAGCCATCATGGTGCAACTAAAGTAGGCGATGGTTCATCGTCCTTTAACACTAAATCCAGTGACTCTGAAGATTCATCTGACAGTGAACTCAATTTGCCACTTTGGATCGGCATTCCTTCGTGCATTTTTCTGGTGATCGTCCTTTTAGTAGTATTTATCATGCAGCGAAATAATTCTTGTCAGCGATCAACTACGGCAAACAAAGTGCCACGACCGCCAGTGCCTGCTCAAGAAAGAGACGCATATTATTACAGTAATTACCAACAGCAGCATACTATAAATCCTTTACTGGCAACACGAGAAAAGTTGCCAAAGACGCCAACACCGTCTGTTGATATGACAAGCTCCGAGTTTTCTTCTGTATCAAGAACACATCCGAACCCTTATTTTTATCATCCAAATCACGTGATCTGTGGGCAGTGATGAAGGAGAGATGTGAAATCATTCAAAAAATTTCAGCTAAGTGCAGAACCCAAGAAATTATTTCCTAAATCTTGTGAACCATTCCAAGGTTTAAAGTCGACAGTCAACTTTATTGCACTGGGTTGTTCAGACTGATATTCGGTTACATGGTACTTTTATGTGCTCAACGCAGTGGGCAGTTTTCCAAGGAATGATTGCGTGAAAACAGATTGGAATCATCCTTACCCACATAAAACTGCAGGTTACACCAGGTCGGTGTAGGCATTATGGGTAACCCAGTTTGTTTTCTTGTGAGATTGAACAGAGTATCTGGAATTGCCCTGTTGTTCTGCCAGTGGAGATTTTATAAACTTCAGGAGAAGAAGAACTACAGCACATGTGCAAAACTTACAGGCTGTACTTCTTTTTGGGGAGATTGCTCCTGTTGTGTGTGATCATTTTCATGTACTCATTTACCAAGTACGAGACTAAGAACATTAATTCAGTATTACACAGCAGATGGGCTTTTCCTATTGTAATATAATACTTCCATAACACCTTAATAGGTGTATCTTAAGACTCATGTTAATGATACAATCAATGGTGATCTGGTCATGTGAGATACTATAGTTATAAATTATCAATGTACATAATACTTACCAGCATGGGAGTGCAGGTTGAACCAGGTCGATGTAGCCATTACAGGCGCCCCAAGTAAGGCTTCTGTAGAAGTTGATTGGGTTGTCTGGACTTTGGCTTGTAGGCTTTTCATTCAAACTGAGATTTTATAATCTCAAGAGTGGTCAGACCTTGACATAGCAACCAAGCGAGGAAAAAAGAAACCAGTGCAAAATCATGGTAGACGTGCCTTTATCACTTTCATATCACATTGGCTGTTACACATCTTTCATGTCTAAGTAAAACAAGTAGGGACAAATCAGCTACAAAGACCCTAGTTTACTTAAAATGTTGGTTTGGAAAGGTTTATTTTTCCCTAAAGCTTAGCTTTAAAAAATGTATTGGCGGATAAAAAAAAAAAAAACTAGGGATCACTTTCTCAGCCTTTTCTGCAGATTTCTTTGTTTTTGTCAACTTGTGTTTTGATTTTCATACTGAAATGTGTGCATGTAAGATCATAATTTCAAATAAAAATATACAACTTACTAAATATAGATAAATGTATTTAAACAAAAATCTTTTAGTAATCTCTGCAAAATCTTCTTTCGTGTAAAGTACATTTAGTGTCTCTTGATATTTCTGCAGTCGATCTCCTGTGTGGTCGACCTCTGGCTCTGTTACTGTTGTATCTGTATAACATTGCTCTCTGTGGTGCCCTGTCTGATGCTAATCTTGTTACCTGGCCAAAACATTTAATTTGTTGTCTAACTATAGAGTTTAGTATTGGTTTTATGCCGACTCTCTTCCTGGGATCATCGTTCGTAAGTCAATGTTTCCTTGTTACACCTAGTATAGTGTGTAAACATTTATGTCAAGACAAAAGGGAGATTTAAGCACAGGATTATAAGGCAAATGAGCTAGTAGTTTGCACCACAGCTCACATGTAAACTAGTGGTGGTAAGAATATGTTGAGAAGACTTTATATGCTTCAGTAATGCAGGCAACTAATATATAACTAAACAGTTTCACGCTACACATAAAGTGTCTGTTCTGATGACAAACATTCTCAAGTGTCTACAGCAAATTACTGTGTCACATTCCCCATATTCAGTGCAATTGAGAAGTAGAACTAGTCAACTTCATAAAATCATGAACAACAGAATGAATGTTGCTGCTAGAAAGCTTTCATGAGCAAACTACCCAAACTGATACAGTTACAAACAAAAATACATAAATTCACATATTTTACAGTGTCCTCTGACACTATATCCTCATAACATGCTTGAGCAGTAAAAACGTTTTTAGTTGTAGTATAAAGGTTGCTGGACAGGAAGTTGTTTTTGTTAAGTTGACTAATTCCACTTTTTGTAGTCGTTCTGATATTTTCATATTTTTTTATCGCCTCACTGCACTTCACGCATTTCACTCCTCATATTCTTCAGTATGCCACTGTTCACGTGTCCTTCCAGAGAGGTTATATAAACCACAGCAGCAATAATTAATTTCAACATGCCACGATGTTTAATAAATATGCTTGAATTCTTAATGTGCTAGCTCAGGGCTTTCGATGTGAGATCAGAAAATAAATAATTTATGTTTGAAAGTTTCATTGTGGAATGATTATTTTGTGAATATTATGCTTTATTTGTAAAGTTGTTTTTTCTGTCCAACTTTATTTTGGCTTCAAAGAGGTAAATAAGCATCAGGGTGATTTAACAAACAGTAACAGTTACAGACACTACAGGGTGTTTTAAACACAGAATATTGGTGCCTTGAAGGTGTAGAGGTCAGCTGTAGCTTTTTTGCACCAAGGACATGACAGCTGGCTAAATTTAGGATACTTGATCTCCTTTTCCCCTGTTTGGGTTCTGGGGCTCCATGGGGGGAAGGGGGTCGATGAATAGACCAACTTACCCCACCAGACGTGTAACTAGAGGTCTGCTGAAATCGAAGGTCTTGGGTTAACAAGTCCAGATATTGCAACATTGTTGTCAACCACAACATAATGTGCAAACTGCTATTTTAAGAGCAAATACAAATAAAAAGACCATCTTCTGTATTCATTAACCTTATATGAAATTGTTGGCTATTTTTTGTGTCTTGTAACCTTTTGGTAAACATATCCAGCTTCTGTTCTGCATGTATTGACCAGGTAATCCATTTCAGGTTGCTATGCAGGACATTAAATTTTCTTGCTCCTTCAAAGTCCGAATACATCTGTCCCAGAGTCAAGGAACAACATACAGCACAGAAATAAGAAAGTAAAAAGATGTACAAGTAAAACTTAGGTCCTGGTAGAAAGCCAAAATTAAAATAGACAAACAACCAGGACTTTCCGCCAGCATTCACAGCTAGTGACCGCAAACAAATAAAATTACTATGGTGTTATCGGTGCTCAGTTTCCACTCATCATGGCTGCATCAAAATTTTTGAAGTCTGCCTTGATTCTCCTCGACCCTAAATCGAGGTCAGGGACAACTAACTCCTGGGCATATTTTGCCATTCAAAATGGCTTCCATAAATGCAGGCTGAAACTATTCTGGGCTCACTAAAAGAACTAATTCAACCTGTACATGGCGAGTCCCTCATATTTATTAGGCACTCTAATATGTGTTGTGCTTTTGGAGATCAGTAAAGTGCACTCCTGCCCATATAATACTAGGGCATGCATATAACTGATGATTTATGGATATTGTCTCGCCCTATAAAAAAGTTATTGCTCCAAAGCTAAGCCAACTATGAAAAAGTTTTAAAAAGAATGTAAGTTTGGGAGATAAAAGGCAAAAGGAGGAACAAGGGGTAAATCTATAGAAAGACTCATTGATAATTTGATAACATCACCATACAGGATTGAGCTTATTTTAAAGCAGTGTCTTTCATCCATTTACTTATCATTAGGGGCAAGTCAGCCATTTTTGAGTTTACAGTTACCAAAACTATATACACATTTTTCTTCTTAGCTTTCATCAGCTGTAAAATCCAACTCAAAGTTCTGGTTGTTTGTCCACTATTGTCTTGCTCAAGCACATGCATGCCTGTTTTATTGATCTGGCTCATTTGTATTCAAACTGTTGGTTCCTTGCTTCTGAGTTGTTCATTCTGTTTAATTGAAAGTGAAGGGAAATTATTGATACCCTTGTGGTCACAATCAGAATTCAGAATACTTGAAGAGAATTAGATATATTTTGATATGTGGAAATGTTGTGTAAGGGAGCCGCCATGGTGTAGCGCTAGACACTTGCCTGCAGATCATAAGGTCATGGGTTCAAATCAGAAAGCAGCTTGACTTTTTTCAGGTATGACCTTGGCTCCCAGGTCGACCCAGCCTTAAATGGATACCAGGAAAAAGTGCTACAAGGTAAAGGCACTCAGCATGATGCTGACCACATCACTTGTGTGTGCCAATTGGTCTATAACAATAGGTCTAGCACTGTATGCCTCCAGGTGTAGAAAAGGGTCTTTTAAATGTTGTGTAATACTAATTCTGGGTGTTTTGTATTGTACCAGGCAAAAGGTGACTGAATAAATGCACATATTGGTATCGGTGGCTTTAATTTCTTGTATGAAAGTGAGGAGATGTTTTCAAGGTCATATTTAGAAATACAAATTTTAAATTGTCATATACTGTTCAGAAGGCCATCACTGTTAATTTTACATAGAGTATTCTGTGCTACCTGTTGCGACATCTGGACATGGAGATGGAGAAAGGCGGTGAGAGGTGATACTCTAAAGCCTTATTAACTAGTATTGGCTACTAAGTGTTAAAAGAAAATTAGTAGCCATGGAAATAAGATGTCTGAATAGCACTGAAGGAGAACGGCTAGCTGTCTGCCTAGAGCCTTGCACAAACCTGCTAGCTCTGGTGGTGATCCCCAGGTTTCTTCTTATCAGCCATGACCTTCAGATCGCAAGGCAGATGGCTTGATCACTATGCCATGGAGACCCCATTGGATTTTATGTGCCAGTGATACATAAGAAAAGTTTAATTGTTGGCTTATACAATCAAGAATCAGTATAATTTTAATTACTGCCAGAGTTTGAAATAAGATATGCATATCATCAAACTATGTTGTGAAAGAAAGTTACATAACTCACTAACATCAGAACTATTTTCAAAAATGTGACTATAACAATGTATTATTTTATACTTTAAAACCAGAACTGTGCCTAGAATGTCAGATGTAGTTTGTCACATTTCCTGTTAGCTATTTTTCAACTGCTTGAAGATTATTAACACTACCACTGTTGATATGACTGTTAGTTTCAGCATGAGGGTATTTGTCTACAAAAAGTTGTTGAGGTAATGAAGGTTTGTATGTATGAACAGTGTATATATGTTTCATAATATTTTACCTTTCAAAAAATGTAATGGTGTAAATTCATATGTAAATAGTTGAGCTTGGTTAAAATTTGTGTTTTAAAATACAAACCAATGATTACTTCTTGTTAAACCACATAGACTGTGATTACTTCATTACATTATGGTTTCTAGAAACTGAACCTTCATATGTTATGTATATAAAGTTGTCTTTAATGTGCTTTCATTGATCTTGTGTCATTTGACGTTTGTATATTGTGTGGTAAATGTTTTATTTCGTTTGAATTAAAGTTTCAGCTGGAATCCTCGCCCCAAAAATTCATTTTATCAGACAGGAAAATAAAAAATTTTTTTTACTCTAGACCTTTTAGGTGCATTTAATATGTTGTATGCTTCCCCCACATATATTTCAAAGACTGAAACATCCAAAATATAAGGGTTTTCTGATAGGCTACAGGAAAGCGATGCTTTATCGTAGTTTCATAATATACCAGGGACACAAAAATTTATAGTTAACACTTTCGTAGTGTTGGGGAGGGGGGGATCTGTCTTTTAAACTGAGAATTTAATGCTGCATGCCTAGTGCTGTTGCCACGGACTGCAGGTCAGGATTCAATTTTTTTGTTGTTGCTCTGGCTAAAAAAAATCCCCAGCCTTACCCAGAATCAGAACCCTGGTTTCCTGCATGAGAGCCCTGTGTTGGTATTTATATAGTTAACAAACATACTGGGACTCGAACATGCCATCAAGTGGAACATACTTAGTGTGGTGAATTAATGCCAGTATATACCAAGTAAAGCATGATATGTTGATTGTATGTCTTTAATATTTCATCTCAGCATACTAAAGAAATTGACCAAAATTTGATCATACAGACATTTTTTTAAGTTCATAGATCAGTGCTCTTTTCTTTGTAGTTATTGCCACTTTAGGCCTGTACTTTGTAATCCCCCCCCCCCCCCCCCCCCCCCCCCCCCACCCCCCCCCCCCCCCACCCCCCCCCCCCCCCCCCCCCCCCTCCCCCCCCCCCCCAAGATTACTAGTGTTTTTCGGCTAACAACTCCCATTCTTTTCTGGTTGATGTAATGACTAGTGGCACCTGCCTAGTTCTCCTGTCTCACGGCTCCAACTGGTCCACTCGAGGTATGTTTCTAGTAATACAAAAAGCTGCCAACAACTAGTGTAAACATGTTTTAACTTGTCTTTTGTCAGACTCTAGTGCCTTGGAGACAGTAAGGAAAGCTATAAAAGACTGCCTAAGCGCAAGCTAGGAAATCAGGGTCAACATTTTGAGGGCATGCATCTTTCCTGTAGCAAGATATGGATATGAGTTAAGGACTGTCTTGCATTAAGAAAGTAAATAAAGGCTTTTGAACCAAAATGCTATAAAAGGATTGTCAGAATACCATGAACCAAGGAGAAAACACAAATAGTGACATCCCAAAAGTTCTGAATATTAAGGAAGACTTCCTAGTAAACAGCATCTTGTCTCAGAAACAGAAATATTTTTGGCTGTATCAGTGTGGTAGATTAGAAAGAATAGTAGCAGAAGGCATGATGCCAGGAAAGAGGGGCAGGGGTTGACCAGCATGAAGATGGTACCAGATATAAGGCATACTTTGGGTAGGAGGGTGTGGGAGAGCTGGAGACCCAAGTTTCTTTCAGGCAGGCTGTTCTGCCAAGGACATGCCACTAATGAGAGGATGATGTGACCTGCCATGTATGATTTAAAAAAGGTGACTAAGAAGGGTTGGTGTAAGCCTTAATTGCCTCATCCTATAGAATACTTTAAAAATCTGACCAACCATCAACTTTACCAAATCTGACCTACCATCAGCTTCACCAGATCTGACCAACATTCAAATTGACCAAATCTAACCACCACCAACTTTAAATAAAGCTTGTCCATTAATTATTTGAGGCACTTTGTCCGATGTGGAGATAAAAGACAAAAGAGGCAGGGTGTCTTTGATTATCCATTCTGTGTGTGCAATCCTCTGTGTGTGTATACTTACATTATTTCAGTTTCTGCATATAACTTGTATTACTGTTTTGAAATTAGAGGGATATTAAACATGTGTTTGCCACAGAGTAGTATGTAATTATTTCCAACTGCCTAGGGATTTTTTTAAAGTGCGGAACAATAGACGGGTATTTGATCTTATTACTCAGAGACCAGGGGAAAATAATAAAAGTTCACATGAAAAAATTCTAGCCTTCACTGGGGCCTATACCTGGGACCTCCATCACTCAAGGTGATAGCCATGCCTCGAGACCACTCAGCCTAACGGCGCTGCCTGGACAAAATTTGCAGTTAAGAATCTACCCAAAGTAGTTCAGGATCCTTCATGCACTGAGCTAAGAATCTTCGGACTCAGGCTTAGGTCAGAAGTTGAATGGAGCACTTACGGGTTACCCTTGTGCCATGATGTTGATCCATTGTTCATACCAAATCAAAATAATGATAAACTCATATTTTCCCACTGAAAAAGTTGTTCATCATTGATGAACATAGCTGTGGTGTCAACTAATTATGGTTATGCTAAATTAAAAAGAAAAGAATATATCATTTAACAGTAAATGTATTCTTCCTTCTTCTGTCTGGATTTTGCTTCTTTTAATATTAGCACTACTAGGTGTGTCAGTTGTTGAAACATTTTTTAATACACCTTAAGACGGAAGTCTTCTGATTATGACAGCAATGGTTTAGTAATTTATATTACAGTTAAAAATGTGTACAGAAATTGAAATATATATAAATAAAATAAAGCCAAAATCCTTAGTGTCACTTGTTACATTTTTTATTCACTACATGAGCAAAAACTGCCCTGTAATAAATTCCACTGGTGAAAGCAATGGGTTAATAGTATTTAACTAGAACCCCTAGTTGGGTTATGCGTAATAATTGATTTGTTTGAAATTGTAAGTTGCCTGAGAGAACATGTCTGTCCTCTTACGGATTTATCGTTTGAAGTTCACATATTATTTATTTCATACTTAACTGTGCATGTTGACAACTTTTACTTGTTCTGTAGTCATCCACTTGGATATTTGGGAGATGGCATGCACTTGTGAATACAGCTGAAACAGTTAAGCAGTCTTTTACATGCATACAGCAATCTTTGTACTTAAACTGAGGTAGTTGAAATAAATCTAGCGTTATTAGTTAAATTCATAGAAAACCAGAACTTTATGTCAGAGCTTACAACTGGCAAACATGAGAACAAGCAGAAGAAAGAACTCATAGAAACTAAGAAAAATAGTAGAGGAAAAAAAAGAAAGCAAGACAATAGGTTCTAGATATTTTGACATAAAATTTATGAGACCCAGTATGCCATGCTGACTAGAATTCCATCCAAATCTATTGTTGTAGGTTCAGGTGGATAATAGACCTGTTATTTACACCTCTTTAGGGGCCTAGCCAGTGATGTTTTGGGAGTTTAAAGGATCCTTTGGTGAGGTGTTGTCATCTGCAAGCCACAGATGTAGTTCTCAGCATGCCTGCAGCTTTCTTATGTTGGATGCTGCATAGCCTGTCATCTCCATCCCATTCCTTTGCATATCAGTTCACTACCAGTGAATTTCTTTCTCTTGGCTTCGGATTTTGCAGATTCTTCTTTTTCAGCTTCTTCTATTCTCCTTCATCCCCCACTGGAGCATAGGCCCTCATGAACCAGTGCTGAGGTGTGCACCCTTTGCCGTCATATGTAAGTCACCCCCATATCTTCAGTCTCTAATCCTCTTTCAAGTTTTTTAAGGGGAGGTGGTGTCCCTTTATTACTTTTGCCCTGAGGGCTCCAGTATCAGAACATTCTAGTTGTCAGGTGTTCTCAGTGTGTGTTCTATCTATGATGACTTTTGATTCATTGAACAATAAACAGATGTATTGATTGGCACTTATAGAAATAAGTAGAAAGATGGGACACACTAGACAACTAAAATCAAAAGCTATGGTAACCAGACAGGGAAATGAACCTGTCACCTCCAAATGACAATGGCTGATTGCTGAAGAAAGATGTTGCTGTCATCAAGTGAGTCTGGCAGGTTCGACACAGACTACACAAACTAAAAACACTCCAGATGAGAAATGTCATTGTGTGTCACAAACTCCTTTTCATAATTATAGCTTTAGATTTTTATGTTGTCTAGTGTGTTCTTCTATCTTTCTATGAGCGCCGATCAATACATTTTCTGTTACTTTATTAATATTTTTGTTATATATAAAAAGGTTTCTGTGGCCTCAAGATTCCACAGCTGTTTATTTCTGTTGAAATCTGTTTTAAGTGCATATCTATAGAATAAACTTAAAAACAGTTAGCCCGTGTGGGATCCGGGGCCCCATTGTAGGGGAAAACAAGAATAGACCCACTGCCTCCCCAAAAGCATGTCGTAAGAGTCGACTAATTGGGGAGCTTCCTTTGAAGTCGGAGTGCATCTGTGGGAGAGGCAAGGAACCAACAGTCTGTATTCCAGAGAATGAGATCTGTAAAACTGATGCACACGCAACACTCAGGTTCTGGAGCAGGACTGCAGTTCAGTAGTGGACGAGCAACCAGAACTTTCCGCCAGAATGTACAGCTGGTGAACGTGAAGAAGAAGAAGTTCAAAGGTTTCAGAAGAATGCTTTTTCTCTAGAAGAGAATATATCTTTAGTTCAGTTTTAAAGGGAAGTATTTTTTGGAGTCTGTTTTTCACAGTTAGCTCCTCACAAACAATAGGGTTCCCCAAATATAAATGTTTCATATTGGTAAACAGGGTTTTGTTACTATTGGATTAACATCCAAAAGGCTGTTTAAGTCACTGGGTGTGAAATCTCTTGACTAGTCCCAGAGGGAAAGGGGGGGGGGGGGGGGGGGGGGGGGGGGTTTGAAAACATTCTATGTTTTAGTTCGAATGATTTTCTTTCTTGAATGTGTGTGTTTATTTTCTGTGTATGCCAAGGCTCATTGCAATGTAAGTGTTGTTTCTGGTTTTTTAAATATTTGAAATAAAGATTACATTAAAGTGTTGTATTTCTTGCAGAATGTGCAAGAATGGTTAAAGAAAAAAACTGACTTGCTTGATTTAAATGTGATGATTTATTTTTCTTTGGTAATCATTGTGACCAAAATATGAATAAATTGTATTTGATGATTTAGTTCCACTTTGTTTTATTTGATTCAGTTTATATCATGAGAACGATTAGTGTTTAGTAAGGTCTATCATCACAGCATTTGGGGAAATTCATAAGTGGTCCGATATCCTCCCAAGTAGCTTCACACAAGTAAAATGACTGATCACGCCCGTTCTGTGTTTATTAACTAGACATTGTGTGCCCTTTGTTAAATGGTTGGCTGCTCCAGCTTGCACCAACCTAGACAAGGATACTGAGCCTTGTCATAATCTTCTTGGCGATATGTATCTCACATGAGATCAACGACATCACTCCTGTCCATTGCTAGGCAGGTAACTGTCTTGTTCACCAGATAAACGTCATGCTCATGACCTCAAACGCCAGCATAGTCTGGCACAAAGAAAATGCTGCATCGGAGGAGTGAGTGCACATGGGAATGCCCAACGTGCAGTGTTGTTGATTGTCATCTTCTTCTTCTTCTTTCGTTCACCTGAAATAAGTTGTCTATATCAGCAGTTTTGTCTTTTGTATAAATTTCACTGTCGTTGTTAGTTCATTCAGTGGTCCATAGAGTTTACGCTCCACTGTTCTTTCTGGCCAAAAAGTTTGCCTCAATGTGTCAAAATCGGTGCAGTCCTGGAGTACACGCTCTGCTGTCTGGGGCACATTTCCACAGGTGCACATGGCTGATACACCTATCTTGAATTTTGTGTACATGTGGTTACGTAATCAGTTGTGCCCTGTTCTGAGGCGGAGGATAATGACTTTTTCTGGTCTGTCCATAATAAAATAGTCGTCTTGTGCTGGGGCTGGTGGTTTCCTGATCGATTTAATTATTCTTTTCTTTTGGTGGTTTGTGACTGGTACATCCAGCTGCTCTTTTGTCGCACCTTCCCCTGCCAGTTGATCAGCTTTCTCATTTCCAGGGTGATTGTCATAACTTTTTCTAATGTTGATCTCTCATACAGGAGACTCTTGATTGAATCCTCTGTAAGGTTGTGAATTTTACTTTCTGTTAGGGGCAACAACAACAAAATGCTAACCAACACCTGTGGCAGCTACACTAGCCAGGGGACCGTAAATCTTCAGGCTCAACGAGCCCTCTGCTTAACACAGCCAAAAGTGGTAAACACAGGCAGTAATTGGTAGCTGAGGGACTTGACTAGTTTTTTCTTCTGCTCTGCTTCCTAAAGGTTGGACACAGTTGCAGATCAAATACCTGCATCTTGTTGCAGTCCAACGTGGCAAAACCCAGACAAGTGTTGTATTTATTGTCTAGTAAAACAGAGCAGCTAAGAGTTTAATATTAGTTAAGGAAAACTGCTAAGCAGCAATGGAAAGAGTCCAATAATGAGCGCGGCGTGAAAAAAAAAGATGTTAATATGTACTCGTTTTTGGACAGATAAAAGAAGATGACAGAAACGAAGCACAGCAAATAGGAATGACCCCCAAAAATTCAACATTATTGATACATGAACATCAAAAGCAAACATTGCATTGCAATTGAGATTTGTCTATATGTACACTTAACCCTGTTTATTGGGTGGAGTAAAAACCTGGACAATGCATCATCGTCAAGTACTCTGCCTACTGGCGTGGGCGAACATACGTTTCCAGAACCTGTGATCTCCAACAGCATGTATCAGGTAGTGTCTTGACACTTCTAAATGTTATGACTACAGAATCTTCTCGCCTTGTCTTTCTCTGTCTCTCCACATATCTGTTCAATTTAAACCATATGTAGTAAAAAAGTTGAATTGAGGCCCCGAAGATGTGAACAGATCATCATCATCATGTAGCAGGTCCTTTGCAGAACGTCGCTCTCATCACAGTCTGCCTGAAAGAAACTCGGTCTCTCGCCAGTTCTCCTGCCTCATATACTTTCATTCTCAAGGAGTCACTTATATCCTGTGCCCATCTTCGTGTCGGTCGGCCCCTGCCCCTCCTTCCTGGTACTATGCCTTCTGCTATAGTTTTTTCCAATCCGTTGTGGCGCTTGATATGACCAAAATATTTCAGCTTCCGGGAAAGGATGCTGTTTATTAGCCAATCTTCCTTGATGTTCAGATCTTTTAAAATGTCAATATTTCTCCTCTTCTTTGTCCAAGATATTCTGAGAATCTTTCTATAGCATTTCAGCTCAAAAGCCCTTATTCTCTTTCTTAAGGACTGAGAGATAGTCAACGGCTATATGTGAACAGATAGAAGAATATAATCATATTTCACGGAAACAAAAACGGCTAAATGCAACAGTTTAGAAAGACTAGCTGTGAATGGTTACCTGTTGAAACAAAGAAAAGTCAAGTGGAACATTTCGACTATACTATACAGGATAGAGGGGACTTTCAAACGTAGCTGTGTCAGAGATAAACAGCAATAGATGTTATTTAGTTAGGTTAGTTGCGTATCCTTTACAGGACGCTGCAGAACCAACCCCAACAGCCCCTGGCTGTTGTGTGGTTTTTCTGGGCAAATTTACGTCCAGTAGTTTGCCATTGCTTCTGGACGGTCAGCTTTCTTGATACCACTGTCGTGGCGCGGTGAGTTCGGTCACAGGCATGAGGGGAAGTTAAGTCTGATGTGATGTATATAAGGAGATATTCCGTACCCCACTCGGGCGCCAGTCCTTCACTGTTCTGGTTTTACGGAACCTCATGCAAGACTCCTGTTGCACGTCCCCGTCGTGCGCCACGGATAATGTCTCAAATGAGCATTAACAGAGTTGGCAGGGGATCTCGGAGCTGGCGGCCCCTAGAGGTGTAGTGTCCTTTCTGGCTCTCACCAGCCCGCTCCCAAACGCATGGGTGAAAAGTAACAAAACTCAAGGATTGCTTGCTAAATGTACCATCAAATGACAACTCTTGGTTAAAATTCGGGAGCGAATGCAAAACTGTGCTGCTGAGACTCAACCCTGACCGAGAGATTTACCCGCAGCCAAGACGAGTAACATCTCTTGTGGGCGACTTCTCGCAGCAAGATCCTACCTACGTACATCCTCTGTCGATCCTCAGTGTCGTCGTCACCGCGCTGAGGTACACCATGGCAGCAACTATTCATATGCTGGCTTGAAAACAATGTCCGACAAAGTTACACCCCACGGCACACATGCAAGCTCAAAGTCCGACGATCATAACTCGTACCGATTAGGAAAAGTCTGAATGTCCGTATCCACTGGTCCAACTCGCCCGAGTGTTGGGACCAAACAGGTGAAGCCACGCCTGACGCATTTTGCTTCCCCATTCTGTCGTGCTAAGGGCACAGCTGAAACAACGTTAAAGGTGTCTAACGTAAGATGAAAAAGAATGTACCTATTTGTGTGGCCACAAACGTCCTAGACCTGCGGGCTGCTCTCTGCTGATCTCCGGAGAGCGCAGCCTTGTAGCGCGGGAAGCTCAATACACGGTTGTGAGGTTAAGCAGTCATGGGCAGGACGTGACGATTCCTTGGGTGAGCCCAGAACCAGAGCATCATGTGTCGGCTCTGCATTTATTTAAGCCTCCTTGGATGGCGGGGAATGCCCATGATCTGCCCCTGCCTTCCCTTGAGGGCTGAAAACTCTACATAGAGCTGCCTTAAGGACGACATGCCGGGGGCCACACCTGTTAAAAGTCAAAGAGGACACCACACAAATAAGGCAACATCTCGACCCACACAAAACAATGGCCACAGCCAACCTAGAAATAGGCTTGACGTCTTCCTCCGAAGTCGGAGTACATCTGCCGGAGAGGCGGGAAACGAGTACTGCAAACAAATAAGCCAGTAAAACGGATGTACACGCAAAACTCAGGTCAAGGTAAAAGCCAAAAGTCCATTTTGGACGAACAACCGTGACTTACCGCCGGAATTCACAGCCGGTGAACAAGAAGAAGAAGAAGAAGAAGAAGAAGAAGAAGAAGAAGATACCACTGTCGAAACCAAGGCAAGGCTCATGGCCTTTAGCTAGGATCGAACCCGGCATCCCGGCACTACGAAGCGTTCGCATCGACTTAGCCACAGAGCCGACGTTGGTTACGTATGCCTTACATGACGTTGCAGAACCAACCCCATCATTTTTTGGCAGTTGTGGTTTTTTTCAAGTAAATGTTACGTTCAGTAGTTTGCCATTGCTACTGAACGGTCAACTCTCGGTACCACTGTCGAAACCAACGCAAGACAAATCGTCCGCAGTTCTGATCGAACCAGAGCAGCACATGTCTACCGTATGGGTCTCACTGACTCAAGCTCATGCTTTTATGACGTATAGAAGCAAACTAAAGGTAAAGGTAAAGTCTGGAGATGTGAACCAGCGTCATTGCACACGGTTATAAACCATAAGTGCTTTGCCACCAGTACGGACAGGTAATAAGAAAATGTCTGCCTGTGTCGCCGTCCACACGAAACTCCGTAGCTACAGCGACTTTCCTCCATTTACCCCCGAGTGTTAACTCTGGTACCCATTTCCTAGAGGCTGGGTGAATCCCGGGAACCGTCCGGTTTCGAATACCGGCCGTGGGCTGCAGCGAGTCGCAGCTGGATTTGAAAGCGAGTATCCTACTGACTGCGCTAATGCAGAAACCACTCAGAATTGCCTAGACTGTTCCAACCAGAGAGCAGTTTCCTGGCAAACAGGAGTGATTCTGCAAGATAAATCACAGGATGCAGAAAGAGAGCTCAAACGCACCGTCGTGTTTTAGGACCCAAGCTAAACAACTTCGTGATACACATCTCACATTGCATTGATGACATTGCTCTTGGCCAGAGTAGTCAGGTTGCTCGTTAAACTGTCTACACGTTCATTGCTTTGAACACATACATTGCCGTGAATAAAGATAAAGGTTAGACTGGTCATTTGCGAATCAATTTTTGAACGAACCATTCTTGTTTTGATAAAGCCGGCCTTAGGTGAATTATGTGCAACAGAGTTAAGAATCTCGCTGTTTGCTGCGTTGTAGTGATGATGTTGTACAACGTAGAATGGAAGAAGTGACACGAAGAAGAAAGTAAAGTTGTCATGTTATTTTTCTGTTTCTTCGATTCAAAGATTAATTTTCATCTTTGGTCCTTATCACAAATGGCCCGCAGTCTATTTCTAAATGTTCCGCGCAATCACTTCGATATCATAGTCGGAATTCAGTCCTGCAGCTTTGGCTTCTCTCAATAATGTTCGCCTTAGGTTTTCTTTTTGACGTTTTCGTTTCATTTCCCCTATCAGCGCCTTTTTTGGGATTCTCCGTTTGTCTCTTCTCAGAATCTGTCAAATATAGTGCTATCTTATGTCCTTTAATAGTTAACACTAGCCGAGTGCCCAAACATTTAACTCATTTCTTTACTTCTCTTGAATTCATCTCATTTTATGTTCATCATTTTCTTCAGGTATTTGTTTTCGAATCCATTTAACTTCCGTTTCATATTTTTAGTGGTTCGCCAACGTTCACTGGCATATGTTAAAAACTGAAATAACATAAGTATTTAAAATACGTAACTAAACTCGAAAACTATGTAATTTAGAGTTCCATATTTTGTTCAAGCTTTCGAAGGTGCTTTTGCCTTGCTAATTCGTGTCAAAATTACTTTCTTTGAGTTTTCTCGACTTTCATTATTACTTACTAAATAAGTTAATTGAGTTGTTACTTTAATTCTCTCTGTCTCTAGTCTTACATCTGCACGATCTGTTATTGATGTCTTCAAAATATTTGTCAGGTCAATGTGCCACTGGCTGTTGGGGTTGGTTCTGCAACATCCTGTAAAGGATACGCAACCACGCAAGAGCAACATTTAATGATTAGTTTTTTTTACAGTTCGATGGTGTTTATTTTACAAATAATTGCGGCGGCTGTGGGGCATATTAAAGAAAGAAAAAAAGGGTGGATGCGGGGTGGTGGAGGGTTGTTTGAAAACTTAGTGACAACTAACATTCTTGATGAAAACAAACGGGAAGACACATTGACCTGACCTCATTCAATATGCTGGCCATGATCTCAAAAATGGCCTGAGACTTGCGATTCCAGTAAGATAAACGAACGAACGAACTTTATTTTCAAAGGGTCACAGATTGGGCACGCAGGCCCGTCTTACATTCGGCCCTTCCAAACAACCGCCTTTCACACTGCAGCTGTATTTTATCAATAAGCATGTTATATTCATGTGATAATATGCTTAGTGTGAATATCAAAAAAGAGAAACCGCATACATACCTACATACCCACACATACACGCACATTCCACACACATACAGATATACACACACAGACACACCCATAGAAACAAATGCAGACACACACACACAAACTGACATACATATGAGGAGCCATGACTACTTACGCTGACCCCCACGGCATATAATGACCATGATGAAGAAAATGATGATGATATTCCAACACGTGGCATATAATGACCATGATGAAGAAAATGATGGCATGCGGTACACACATTGAAAAAACGTCAGTTGCTCCAAAGTAGACTGATATTCGACCACGTCCGGCTGTATGTTTATATCTAGAAAATGTATATCATCGGTGAAAATTCAGACGAAGCAGATGCAATAATCTATACAGACGGATCCGTTATACGCCAAAGAAGAAGCGCATGAGCATTTACAAGACGCTCAGCGGTCAGAACAGTCAAAAAAGCCAACGGCGCCTTCTCCATGACAACCAGCAGCATGACGATGGAGGTGATGGCAGTGACGCAAACGCTTGCCTGGCTTGAAACACAAAATACACCCGCGTGTGTATACTCAGTGATTCAATGAGTATGATCCGGAGGGTTCAGGCAGGTTCAGTGCGGAGACAATGGCTTGAACCATTACAGAAGTCCACTGTGCGTGGAGTCACCTTTATTTTTGTCCCGGGACACGCAGGCGTCGATGGAAATGAAAGAGCTGACAGGTTGGCTGGATCCGCTATCACTACCGACGGTCAGCCTATGGATCATGCTGATATTATCAATGCCCTCAGAGAAATGGGAAGGATAGAGGACTTTGGTGGCAGTGAATCAACATCACTCGCCAGAATGGCAGACTTGGGAATTAAGATCGGTACAGCAAAAAACGAGACGCACACCAGACGACTTGTTAATCAACATAGAACTGGTACTATTAGCCATCGGACGTTGGGGTTCATACTGAGGGGAGGATCTGAGCACCTATGGACATGTCCGGAGTGCAATGAGGATAACCAAACTAACTAACTAACTAAATTTATATCTTGAGTTGGCCGTGATTCGACAAACGAGAAATTTGAACAAATTGTAACAGTTGGTGAGATTAACTTAAAAACAAATATTTAAGGAAAGTTGAAAATACGCGAAACAATCTTGTATGACAGGTGTAGGTGAGCAATCCTAATGTTCGTATCTTTATTATTGAAGTTCGAAATTTGAAAGCAATGCTTTGAAACCATGAAAAAAAGTTTGTGTGTTTATGTGTGTAAAACAGAACAAGAATTTATGGGGAAAAAAATTTTCTAATGAGATCAAGTTTATGTATTATTTTAGACACCACATCAGGACTATCACCACATAGACAGGTTTTGTTTCTATTTTGTAAATGGTGTGCTGAAGGAATGCTGACAGAGGAGTGTTCAAGTGGACAAATAATACCTTACGGGTGGGTGAACAGTATCAAGTGACGGACTGGGAGAAGTTTGTATAAAAGTGTGTTAGGTAGATAGAGGATAGACTTTGTTTGACACTTATTCTTGACAACTTTAATATGGATACGACACTTTGATGACTGACTGTTGAACGGCATTAGCAAAATAATTAACATCACATGAGGTTGCGTGTTAAGGATATACATGATTGTTTATACCAACTGGCATGATCTTCGATAAAATAAAGGACATCTTAAAATACATGCTCGCGAAAAAAAATATTCATTTGTTGTATAAAGATAACTCATCCCTCCTTGTAGAATCACGAATATTCAATATAGGGGATACTCTCCCTGTCTTATAAAGTCGCATATAGGCAGTTATAGAACTTTCCTAGATCATCTGTAAACGCAAACTCTTCAACTGACAGAGTTAGTAAAGATTATTGAAGATGGCGGTGACCGTGAACGTTGTGCGTGCTTTGAGCATCTCCTCGACAATAACTCGCTCGTTTATATCAAACCACGCCAGCAGGTAGGTTGATTTAACGTGTAATAAAACATTTAGCTCACTAGCATACATTGATGGATACCATAGAAGTGATAAATGTTTAAAGGAAATATTGTAATGGTCACTAAATGTGGGATATGAGCCTTCAGGCCACTGAGCTCTAACTTGCATGACCCCAACCTCGCAGTATCGTGCCAGCTGATGCAATTTGATAACTGAACAGTTTTTACGTGATTCTCTTAAATGTTCTTTTCTTCTAATGTTTTTTTTTTAAATAACTGTAAATGAAAGATTGTTAATTTACATATGATGCTTTTTAAACGGTTGGAAATTTATTCAAAAATATAACAACAGTAAAAAACAACTGACTTTCCGTTGAGTCTGAGATAGATCAGTTGGTTACCTTTTTTGTTTCTTGAACTTATTGCTGGAGAATAGTTGTACTTACTTATCTTCCTAGTTGTTCCTGTTCTAGACCGGCACACCATAGGTGGAGCGGCATACAGCCATTTGTTGGATATAAACTCCAACTAATGATGACTTGGGGGAAAAGTTAAATGTGTATACAAATTTGAAAAAAGTTAAAAGAAAGGAAAATTCTTTCACAAATAACCCTGCATATTAGCATACAATATTCACAAATTCCCCATATAAGTCCCCGACCCCTTTGTGGGAAAAACAAAAAAGAATAAACCCACTGCCCACCCCAAAAGCGGGTCGTAAGAGTTTACTAATTGGGAGCTATCGTTGAAACCGCAGTACGTCTACAAGGAACTAAAAGTCTGCATACAAATGAGTTAGATCTGTAAAATGGATGTGCACGCATTACTCTGGTTCTGGAACTGAAACCTTCCACTGGAGTTTACAGCTGACAGACACACATGTGGACCCTTTTCCTTGCCTTCAGGAGTATGGGGCATATAGGGCTAGACCTATATTTTATAGATCAATCGGCACTTGGTGGGTGATGTGGTCAGCATCATGCCTGCTGTCTTTACTTCTTAAACCCATGACCTTCTGATCCGAAGGCAAGTGTCTAGGTGCTCATGGTATATCATAGGAGACTAAGAACCAGGGAAACAGACCTCTGGGGTGACCTATGGTCTTCTGGGAAGACAACATCCGGCAGTCCCTGACTGACGGAAGACCGGAAAGGAACAAAGCTGCAAAGAAATCTGTTCGGCACTCCAAGCAAGGTAGAAGAGGAGTGACTGAGTGATTATAAGTATATATATATATATATATATCTGTGTGTATAGCATATGGAATATATGTTATTTTTTCTGTTTCCAGACATTTGATGTCCACAACAGCAGCAAATAAAAATGAGAAAGATACGACCAATGACGAGCAGAAACAGACAGCAGACCCCAAGACTGAGGGTACTGATATACAGAGCATTATTCAGGAGAAAGACAAGCTCGCTTCACAAGTACAGAAACTGCAAGAAGAGTTGAAAGAAGCAAAGGTTAACTGACAAACTTTTCTGGCTAAAAAAACTTGTAGAACCTTTTTTCTCTTCTTTTTATATAACCACACATTTGACACAGTAGAAAAACCTTTTTTTGTGTTGGGGGGGGGGGGGGGGGGGGGGTGTTAAACTGGGCAAAATCACTCCTTGAGAATCCCAGAACACTGTCATCATAACCTTCCCTGCCGATGGTGTAACCTTGAATTTTTGAACACAAGGCATAGAAGGATGTTAACATTGAATTGAAGCACGCTTTGATTTGCGCTGCTGATGATGCATCCGTAATTCATGATTCCCTATTGCAGCTGCTATAGAGTCAACCGTTACTTCGGACTTCATCAACAATTTTACACCGTCCTTGAGAAAAACTTTTTACCCAGCTATGTACTGCTTTATGGGATAAAAATTTGTCAGCATAAACAGTAAGCATTTCCCTATGAATGTCCTTTGCAGGCAGCCCTTTTACGCATACAAAAAAAAACACACACTACAGCACGTTGTTCTTTGAGGGTACACACCATAAGTACAGTTACCATTTTGTTTCTGTGTTGCAAATGCGCATGCAACACATAGCGCCACTTAACAAACGGGGACATAAAGTTCGATGCTGCTATCGCCTAGTGACTCCTTTAGAAACCGCCAACTACATTCTCTTGCCATCCCATAACTAATAGTGACTTAGTTAATGACCTTATCTGCATGACATGGTTCTCTTAGTCTTTTGATTTTCTAAAATATAACACATTTATTCCCTCAGTTTCAGTTTTTCATCTTTTCATGTATTTACTATTAATAGAAATTTTGCAGACTCTTCAACTCCCAGTTGCCATATAAATACCATTTTAAACTCTTTACCTAATTATAATGACAGTGTCTGGTCAAGATCTCTTCTGTTATTCTAAACTTCCATTACATTTCTATCTGAATTATATTTTATAACACATGTGTAACTTTAGTTTGTTATCTGTCTGCAGGACAAATATATCAGGTCTTTAGCAGAGTCAGAAAATCTCAGGAAGAGACTGACAAAACAGATTGAAGAAGCCAAAATCTTTGGTATTCAGAGTTTTTGCAAAGATTTGCTGGAGGTCTCGGATATTTTAACAACAGCTATCAACTCAGTTCCTAAGGATGAATTGAAACCTTCCAACCCCCATCTGGTTAGCTTGTATCAGGGTCTTAATATGACTGATTCTCAACTAATAAAGGTGTTTAACAAGCATGGTTTGGAGTCTATATCTCCCAGCGTAGGAGAGAAGTTTGATCCCAACTTTCACGAGGCATTATTTCAAGTTCCGGTCCAGTCAGCAGAAAAAGAAGTTCCTGATACCGTAGCTATTGTCCAAAAGATTGGCTACAAGCTGCACAACCGCACATTGAGACCTGCTTTGGTGGGTGTATTTAAAGCTTCCTAGTTTTATCTTTCACAAATACATAAATAAACACAGGTGTTTTATATCTGTTTCATGTTTCTAAAGCACTGAGTATTGTTATGTGATTGGAAACTAGATATAAGTAGTAGTTCCAAATTAACAATCATTTGTTCATAATGAGATTAACATAGAATAGGATTAGTGTCTCGTTTCTTGAAAAAGTTTGTATTGACTCTGGTTAGAACTGCCTGAAATATCAAAGCTGAAGTATTCCAATTCCCCATTGTACATGGAGGTTTCTTCTGTCTTCATCTTCAGTCATATAAACTTTTATAAACTATTTTGTTGTTGAAAATGCAGTGGATATCTTTAGTTAGTCCTGTGTTGGCATTTGTGTAAGGTAAAAATTCTTTTTTTTTTTTATTCTCCTTAGTTGGGCTATCTTGCAGGAGCTGTCGATCCACAGTTACATTTATCAGTTGCTCATTTATTTTATTTGTAGAACAGAGATTTTCTCATTTCTTATGTTTTTTGAATGGATGTGTCTCGCCCTTTTAAGTCATGTGTATAATCTTGTGTTGTTTAAGGATATTTATAATTTCTTCAATTTGTTCTTCAGATCTGTTGTGTTCTATCAGGTCTTATGGTCTCTCTTAATATTTTATACATCCCTTGATCAGATAATTAATCCTCCATTTCCTTTTCCCTTATAATGCACTGTTGTGTATTTGAAACAACCCATGCATTTTTGTGCAGTATTTTCCAGACCGTGATGTAGGAAAAGTTTCATAAATTTAGAATAACTGAAATACCCATTTAACCACACCAGATGTATATTTAAATGTTTACATGTGTCAATAAAAGGATTTAGTATCATCTGTGTAATACAAGGATCAGTTGAAATTGCGTTTGGCATTTGAAGACTTGAAATTAAATACATGTAATAAAGATTTTGTCACTTTTTTGTATTGTCATGAGGTCATTTTTTATATTTGATAATCACTGTTGTTTTTGAGAAAAGAATTGAATACACTCACTGCCTTCCTTACATGTCGTAAGAGTTGCTTGATGTGTACACGTAACTTAAGTTCTGGGACAAGACTAAAGTCCAGAAGTGGATGAACAACCAGAACTTTCCACCAAAGTTTGCAGCCAGTAAATGCGAATAAGAAGGGGATATTCAGGAAGGTTCACCCTGGCAACAAATGTCCCAGATCTGCCAAAATGGACAAATATCACAGCCATGTTGAACACTAACATATGGGGATTTCATACTCAGAAGAAGAAGAAGACAGGTCTTATGTGAAAGACTCAGTGTGTTTGTGAGACAGAAAAAAAGTCAGTTAAAAAAACAAACACTGATTGATGTTTATATAATCAGAAAATCAATAGGATATTTATTTGTGTTTTGATTATATTACCTGAGTTGTTCACTAAAGCTGCCCACTGCTACCAGTATCAGACATGGTCCCTCATAACAGCCCAGAAAAGAAAATTAGTAACCATGGAAACAAGGTGTCTAAAAAGGGTGGCAGGAGTGACCAGAATAGATAAAATCAGGAATCAGGTCAAATGAGAAAAAGTTGACATAGAACCAGCTCTAAATTACATACAAAGACAGCAAACCAAATGGTTTGCCCACCTAGAGAGCATACCCTGTGATGCTGTGCTATACAGGGTATACACCAAAAGAGGAGAAGGATGTAGAGCACAAGGTAGACCAAGAACAAGTTGGAAAGATAATATAAAAGAAACTCAACAACAGCAAGATGTGTCAATGGTTAAGGAAGCAAGAAGGAGAAATTTACGTATCCACAGGACTCAAAGTGGTAGCAAAGGAAAATAAGAGAAGGAAGACACTGAATAAATGAAGAACTTTTGTTAAGGATTCTTAGACACCTGTTAATGTAGGTTCACACTTGAATGGCTTGAGGAACTGAGCACTGGTGACAAATTAGTCCTATCTCTGTGGACAGGCAGCTTATTCAGTCAAGGCATGATCTGGGCTCTCCAGATAGTGAATGCAAAGTCTGTGAGCTGAAAATGTTGACTTTACTGGGGACATGTGAATGTTTACATGGCTGTGGGGAGTTGTAATGTTTATAAAGGATTTGTGGGGAGTTATAGGATTTTGGGGGAGTTGCAGTGTTTACAGGATTTGCGGGGTGTTGCATGATTGTGGTGAGGCGCAGCCTGACAACATCCACAGTGTGTAGACCCCAGTAGGTTCCATGGCAGCAGAAACCATGGTTTTTTTTATCACTAACCAGGCTAGCCTCTGAAAAGAACTTTTCAAGGGGAGGGAGGGATGAGGGGTGTAAAGCGATGCCTTGGTCAGAATAGAGCTAGGCTTAGGTCATCACTGTCTGTTATATATGGACAGTTTATCATCTTGTTTGCAAAGCATGACTTAAAGTAGTGAAATGATGTTTAATCTATGTAGCAGAGGTTTTTGAAGTGTGAATGAACAAAGTAGGAGAAACTTCAATGCTATGTATATGTGGTTTTTGAGAGAATTGTGAATACCTTGGAAGGCATAAACAAATAACAAAGACTGACAAGACGGTGAAAATGAAAGTGAATAATTATATGTCACTGTAAAGAAGAAATTTTTTGTTGTTTTTGTTTTGGGTGCATGATGAGATGAGAGGCATTAAAGGAAATTAAAAGGACAGGAAAATGATGCAGTAGGAAAGTCAATGATGATGGCTTGTAGGAATAGCATCAGTAGAATTTTCCAGAATACTGAGACCTGTGAATAGACATGTCTGCCTACACCTTTTGGCAAAACACCTGATGATGATGATAATAGCATAATGATTTCTCTGCACTATCAACAGTTAGTTTGTCGAATGTTAATTATCCTACGTACCTACATTACTAGGCACCCACTCCTTACAGATGTCAACATTGTAAGGCCCTTAAGTAAAAATGTCACTATTATAAGCCCTATACTTTTCCATTAGCCAGGCTCACTAGCTCAGTTGGTTAAACCAGACTGCGCGGCGACCAGGTGACAAACTCCTTGTGGTCTTGATTCATGCCCGGGGTAGGCAGAAAAGCAACATTTCTCCCATATTTACGGTATCTATCATGGAATCAAGGTCAAAGGGTTTACAACTTATGGTTTCTGGATATTTAAAAAAAAAAGTTTCTCATTCCCAAGCCATTGTTACTTTAACATCTTTTATTCCAAGGAATTGAGCTTAAAAGCTATGCATACTCGCATCTAAATGTGTTCATAAGTGGCATTACAGGATAGGAGTTATTGAACTGTTAATAAAAATATAAATGGTTAATATAACATCTCTCTGTGATATCAGATAGTAAAAACATACAAAGAAATGAATATGATTGTGGCTGAGGTTAAACATATTTGGGAGTTGAACAGGTTATCTGGGATTTGAAAACTGTTGACTTACCATGTAGACCGAGATTGTGTAACCTCAGGGTGGTCAGACCGTCAGGTAGCAGCTACGGATAGAGAGTGAATTGAAGAACCACGTTTTTACTACATTCTAAATGACTCTTCTATGTTGTTTGAATGTACACTGTGGCATATTTGCTATTATCATCAGTAAGCAGATTAAAAATACCAGTTCTTATAAAAATTTGATTTGAAAAGCTAATCACTTATTCATTAGCTATGTTTGGAAATGATTGTTTTGTTAAAATCGTATATAGTTGTTGATTCCTTGGTACTCATGTGTTATTCCTGTATGTGGTCTTTTTTTTTTTGCACGAATATTGTTGTTTGCCTTTCTCTAACTGCTTGCTGACAGTTATTTTACGCTGTTTTTGTTGCCAACATGTGGTGTGTTTGTACATTCTTCTAGTGTTCTGTTGGGCCACACTAAAGTTTTGTTTCTCTGTGATTCTAGTGTGTACTAGGTGGATAACTGTGGCTTCCAGTGCCAACATGGGGGGGGGGGGGGGGGGGGGGGAATACCAACTACCTCATGAAAAGCATGTGGTAAAAGTTGACCAAATTAGGGGTGTATCTTTTCAAGCTGGTGTTCATCTGCCTGAGCAATGAGGAAACCAACAGTCTGCATACAAATAAATCCTATCTATTAACTGGATATGCACGCAAAACTCACGAGGTCTGGAGCAAAACCAAAGTCCAGAAGTAGATGAATAACCATAACTTTTCCACCAGAGTTCACAGCTGGTTTAAGAAAAAAAAAGATTATGTTACCGCTTAGATGCTAACCTTTGACATAGTGACAAATCAACATGTCCCAGAAAGTTAAATTCATGGGTCATATTAAATATCCCAGGGACTGAAAAAGAACAGGATTGGAAGACACAGTTTCCAGTAGGAGAGTCCAGGGTTGAGTGGTGTGAAGTTTGCCGTGAGTTGTTAAACACATTAAGCATGCAAATGTATGATACGAAGGGGAAGGCTGAAACACTACTTCTAGCCGGTCACGATGAATAATGGCGTAAAATAGGGGATCATTGCAGTCAAGGTGATGACAGAAGTGCATTACATATTTCTTGGTTTCGAGTTGACCTTGCTTGTTAAGTCTTCTGTTGTCTTGACGTTGAGTTTTGCAGTCAGAGTTTTTATATTTAGGACTCCATAGAGACTGGTCGAAAAGTTTGGTTGTATTTGTACGTTTTCTTTTTCTGTTACCTCTGTCCAGCTATCAAGTCATATATTATAGTGTATTTAGCATAGTATATTTAAATAAGAGTGGCATTCCTGCTACATGATGATGATTCAGCGTTGGTTTCATTTTATTAGAAAAAAAAAAAAACTCAATATCGTATATGTGTCCAGTACTGTCTAGAGTGTTAGTATAACATTTGACCTTGTTATGTTCTCCTGGACCCAAATTGGGAGAAATTACAACTGTCATCACACATTCATTAATCATGCAAGGTCGCAAAAGACCTTCCGAAAACACACATTCACTGAAGTTATAAAGTAGCAATGAAAATAATTGTATGGTTGGGGGTCGCCACAACATGAGGAACTCTGTTAAAAGGTCGTGGCATTAAGAAGGTTGAGAGCCACTACTTTATACAGTGTGTTGTTAGAAACTTAAAGCCAGAGGACGGAGTCCCAGTATAGAAAGATCATGGGGCCGCCAGTTGCTTAGACCTGGTCTAGGCAAAATATAAAAGCAGTCAACCAAGCTAAGTAACTAGCCAACCATTTTAACCAGCTCTGCCTAACCTGTCTGTGGGTCTGTTTTGCAGGGCAGTGCTCTCCCCATTCCTTCATCTTGCTGTGTTTGACTGATACACTAGATGACTGCCGTGCTGTGTCACAAGTGACTTTGCAATTTTTACAAAATAAAAGAATGATTTCAAAACTCTGTTACAAAGTGAAAAGAACGATTTTAAAAATCACTCTCCCGTCGTTTACAAAAAAAAAAAAAAAAAATGATTGAACTCTCTCCCGTCTGCTAGAAAATAAAAGTATGATTTCAAAACTCAGTGTCCCGCCCGACCAGCTAGCCGCTTTTAACTAGCTGTCCGACAGAATGTCCCCTCCCGGTAGCCTGTTCGATTTATTCATAGGCACCTTTTGGCTAACTGAACATTTACAAGTCTTGTTTACTTTTCTCCACGGAGGCCATCTTGCTATCTTACAAAGTGACGACGTGACCGATGTTTAATTGTGAAAAATATCAATAGTAAAAATAAAGGTGGGTCGCAGGAGCTATGCCTCAGCCAGACGTTGCAGCTTCCCTGCCTGTAAATTGTTTTGTTTGTTAAACATCAATTCCCTCATCACCTGTAATATAGCAATATGGCCTCCGTATAAAACAGTTTAATACAAATATGTTTCGCTTCCTTCAGTAATCAAATGATCGACCAGAAACCATCGATCCGGCTGCTCCGAGATATCTGCTAAGTGGTTTGTGTATTTGTGTAGTATTGTTTGATTTGTATGTGCCGATGAAGGCTCCATGGCCGCAACGTTCACGTTGTGTTTGTATTTGTTATAGTGTGAAGCTTGCTAATATACCTTTCGTTCGGTTTTATATCCCTTCAGTAATTAGGAATCAGCTGCAGGTAACATTGACACATATTTAGTCTTTACGGCAGCAGCCAATGCCACTTCTTTGAGCATTAGTTTTCTCTGACAGATCAAATGATGTGAACATACTCCCACACATCAAATAGTTCCCTCAAATAATAGCCGAATTTAATTGTTTTTATGCAGTAAGTAAAGATCCCCTTTCACACCTTAGGCGCATCGGGCATATAAGAAGAACGTCCCAAATTTTTTACAGACTAATCGGCACTGGGTGGGTAATATGGTCAGCATTACGCCGGCCGTCTTTACTTTCCCAGGACAGCCATCATGGTACCCATGTTAGGCTGGGCCGACCTGCGACGCCTCATACCATGATAGAAATTAATGGGTTTCGATCGCGGTACGTTGGAATTACGAGTCGGACTCGTAACGCCTAAGCCACGGAGGCCGCTTTTATGTAGTAGATTGGGCAACAAATTCCTGCTGAAGTTGGATGTGTCGATCGGAGCATAGCTCAAAACGGACACAACGCAATTACAACTTCGGATAAACACAGAAGAAGATATAGTAAACAGATCGGCTTTATGGCTTTAGGTTTTATCTCATATTAAAAGTGCATGGTAATCATGTTGATTTGGCATTAACAATCATTCGTCTTATTTAAAAAAAAAAAAGACAGTTGGGGGGGGGGGGGGGGCGCTCTACCTGTCAAAGTATGTAAATTCTCCCAGTGCTTGTAGATAAACATTTGTTTGAAACATTGTCACAATAACTTGCTTGCTTGTTGTACCCCACCAGGACAATACACGAGCGATAAACACCAGGTGACACAAAGTTCTACCATACAATTGAGAATCACCCTTGGAGAGGTCACAGAAACCCCTTTCAGCCGTTATGGCCACAATTGTGACCCAGCTATATTCAGGGCTTCCGGCAAACGCCAGGCTGGGGCTTCAAATAACGAAAAATTGCATTCTTGAAAGGGACGACTAGGAGTATCACAATAACTAAGCACAAGTCGGAATGATGTACAAGCAGACCTCTTGATATCTAGGTCACAATTCTGAGTTAGATCTTCACCTACATGATGTATTTTATACCCGCCATATACGACGATCTCTAGTATTGGACACTTTTGTGTGTGCTTGATAACTCTACTTATTCGCTGCAGTTTATTGTATCTTCTTTTGATTTTGTGTTTCTTTCACCGAATTACATCACATTAGATGTTGGAAACAGTGACATCCAATATTTCATGTAAATCAGACACGTCAGATGTCATGCTGGCCAAAGGAAAAGAGACTCCCTTTAAAATGCAGACAGTCACCAATCACTTGCTCCATTCCGTCCTAAATGAACATAGTAGAAATTTTCACCGGAGTTTATAGCCGGTGAATGTTAAGAGGAAGAAAAGATCGATTTTGTTTTCGCGATGTGCACCTTTTTCTTTTGTATAGATATTATGTTTTAGAAGCTCGATGGACACATACAAAGAAGACAGTTATTAAAATAATAAGTTAGTTGCGTATACGTTACAGGACGTTGCAGAACCAACCCCAGTTTTTTTTTTTTTTTTTTTTGGGTGTATGTGGATGTTGTTGTTTTTGTAGCAAATTTTACGTTCAGTATTTTATCATCGCTTCTGACCGTTCAGCTCTCCATACCACTGTCAAAGCCAAGGCAAGACAAGTCGTCCGCAGCTGGGATCGAACCCGGCATTACGAAACCCGTTCGCAACGCCTAAGCCACAGACGCCGACTACTAGAAAAAAAAAGACACATACAAGTAAAGGACCCTTTTCCACGCCTTCAGGAGTATTGGGCATATAGGGCTAGATCTATCTTTCATAGATCAAACGGCACTTGGTGGGAGATGTGGTCAGCATCACGTCGGCCGCCTTAACTTCAGAGGGCTGCACCTGGTACTCACTTAAAACTTGGTCCACCTGGGAGCCAAAGCCATTTTTGAAAAAAAGTCCGGACCCTGCCAGGACCCTAAACAACGATGATCCGATCCCCAGGCACGCGTTTAGCCACTAGACCACAACGAATCCTTAATAGACACACACTATTTTTTCAATTTCCTTGTGTCTTTTGAATAATTTGTTATTGTGGAACGAAAACATATTCATAAAGGTAACCTTAAACTTCGAACTCATGCTCAAGTATATAAAGATATTGACTCCAGCGTTGATGGATTCTAGATGAAATAAAACTGAAAACACGGCAAGTAACAGGTTCTTCTGAACCCCATCAATTCTCACTTCCGGATCTAACAACATGTACACAAAAACAGCTGTCCCTGGTAAGTAACAAATAATAAATATTGCTGATATTAGCACCACCATTTTGACAACCTTTTTGTCTCTGTCAGAAATTACATTTGTGGAGTTAGAATTCGAAGATTGTAGACGCCATTTAGATTTCCGTTGCAAGTTTGTAACCAGGATAGCGGTGCAGATTGTAACCAGACAAAACGCCAGTGTTGGGATTGTATTGTTTGTCATAAATGCGACGGTCTCTATTGTGTTTCGGTCCTCTAAAAAGGATATCCCAATCAAGGTTTTATTGTTTAAGGGGTAAAAGATTTTAGCTGGCCGAGCAGTGTAGAAGATAGGAGTGACGCTTGCCAGCATGAAAACGTAGACAAATATTACATACAGTACTGTCCTCTTGGGCGTAAACCAATTCTTGACTTTCAGGGGCGCAGTAACACAGAGACATCTCTCTAGCGTGATATAAGCAGTTATCCAGGTGCTGATTCTGGTGAATACCACGTGAGACCAGGCTGAAACATACGTCACGTCGCTGCTGACAAATGGGAGATCAAGCTCCAAGAAAGCCGGCAGGAAGGAGATATTTGTATAAAACAGTGTGATCTGCGAACCCAAGTCTGATGTAGCCAAGCCCAGGAGGCTTATGTTGACAGTGTCCCGCACGCCTTGTTTAGAAAAAGTAATTATATTGAGAATATTTGTAAGGATTCCAAGAAAGCACACCACTAAGGCAGGGCCCCAATAGTTAACTAACAGGAAATAGTAAAGAGCTTGATCGTCTAGAATTACCCGAATTGCAGAAATATTGATTTTCCTGTAAGGGAGCTCTGTCATATTTCTTACACCCATCTTGACGACAGTACACACTATCCATGAAATAAAGTTTGTACCGTGCAAAGTGTGTTCACTATTTATAACGTAGCAGACTAACCGGGCTGAAACATTTGTCTTTTAATAAAAAAAAAAAAAAATATGTTTAATGAAACAAAGAAAGGAAACCATAAAATATTTAACAATTCTGTGTCCATGTGTACTCGGTGATGTGCTTCGGTCGCTATTTAAATCTGGTAGATATTGACATTTCGATTGCCCCTAATAATACACCTTGAGTTATATTTAAGAACAGCATAATCTCTTCGTTTGAAAAGCAATGACAGTAATAATAATGCGAATAGATTTTTCCCATCCTAAGAAAGAATGTCACTATTCTTAATTATCTCAAACTTTTGCTGTAAGAACATCGCAGAAAGTTCTGTGAAACTAATCACACTTGAAGGCAAAAGAAAAGGTGTTCCTAATATACTTTTAAGCACCCATTACTTTTCCTCAAAATCAAAGGATGGTGTTTAATTCAGACTGTTCATTTATTTTTCCTCGACACCCCTGGGCATAGTACGGGTTATAGCTCAAGAAACAATTAATCTGTTAAATTCAGACTGTTAATTTATTTCGCCTCGACACCTCTAGGCATGGTACGGGTTATATCTCAAGAAACAATGTATCTCATCATCAGAATCTAAACAGCAGTCATTTCATAAGAAAACTAGAAGGACTGTTCTTAAGATTCCACATATGTAATTAAATCACGTTTACATGCAGGCGCGTTCAACTGCTGACATTAATTCAACTAATATTTTTTTTTAATGGCTCACGTACGTAAGTTTAAATCAGTGCTGTTTAATCAAGCTGGTTTCTTTGAATGAGTCACATTTTTTGGGTTCTTATCTACATTTCTTCTTATATGTAATTCTTCATATAAGTATCTCTTTCTAGCCTTCTTTTCTTTTGTAAGGATTGACAGTTGGTAGGTAACCCAGCTCGGGGGCGCTTAATGCTCAGTATGCTGTTATGTGTCTCTCAGGTTGTCACCTTCGATCCATCTTTTTATTCGTCTTTCTCTGCATCTTTGTGTTCCCATTTTCATGTTGTACGCTCTGGGGAATCTACTTGTTCAATGTGTTAATACAGCGAAATCTCGGTTCTCGAACGACTCCTTTCTGCAACAGCTCTGTTTTCTAAAATAACGTGGCGGTTTCCAAACGGATCCTCAATTTCTAAACGCAAATTTTGAAATACCAAATTCAGTGAAATGAGATTAGGACGAAAGTGCAACGTCTGCTCAGATGAGACTCTTACTTGAATGTGTCTTGTCATGACGTTCAGATCACCCTTCTGGTTTGCGGACTATTTATGGAGGGCTTTGAGTTTCTCTCAGTGAGGTTCCTGCTCTCTACCACTGTTTCAGAAGTGTTTTGAAACATCTTCTGACATTTAATACTTGAATAATCCCTGAAAAAATTTCCTCAACATAAGAAAGTGCATCAGATACCCACCTCCTTGGAAACCAATACCGACATTTTACAAGAATTCCATATACAAGAAGAATCACCATCAAATAAACGTTCCCTGACAACAAGACATAATGGGACCACAGGAAACCCAATCAGAACCAGTACTGCACAATAAAGATCCCAACTATAAGCAAATGCTCAGATGAATTGAAATGCTTGAATACGATGGAATTATTCCTTTCTTTTCCCAACAGACCTTAGACGTTATAACTATGGGAAGCAATATTTTTGTTATTTTGAAGCCCCACCTCCCACTCACGCCGGGGGCCCTAATATAACCTACGACTAAAGGGGAAATTTTTGGAACTTGTGCCCAGGGTTTCTCATCCGAATGGTGGCACTTTGTATGACTGGGTGTTTAACACTGGTTGTGCAGTCATGGCGGGGTCGAAGGTCACTCATTCACACAACATTACCATTTTAACAATTCTGGACAAAGCTCTGATACAACTGATTAAAGAGGAGCCGCCACTGTGTAGATGCTAGTTTGCAGATCCAAAGGTAGCGGATTCGAATCCGAACGATAGCGAAATTTTTTCAAACACGACATTTGAATTCATGTCGACCCACGGTTGAGTGCGTATTAGGTAGGATCGAGGAAAGTAAAGGCGGCTGACGTGATGCTGACCACATCACCAACTGACTGCCGATTGGTCTATAAAATATAGGTCTAGAAATACAGGCCACATGGGAGCGACCATGGTTTCACGGCTAGACACGCCTGCGGATCAGAAGACTTAGGTTCAGGTCTTGATAAAGCCGGATTAAAAGCAAAATTGACCTTGGTTCCCATGTCGACCCAGCCTCGAGTGGGTACCAGGTACAGTCCTGGAAAGTAAAGGCGACCGGCGTGATTTTGACCACATTACCCACAGAGTGTCCATTGGTCTATACAATTTAGGTATCGCAAAATTTTCCCACTAAGCCTGAAGGCGTGGAAACAGGTAATTTTTACTGTTTTTACAATAGTCTGTGGCTAAAGCATGGAGAACGAGCTTCGTAATGCCGGGTTCGATCGCAGCTGCGGGCCTTGCGCTTTGCGTTGGTTTTAACAATAGTATCAAGAAGCCGACCGTCCAGAAGCAATGCCAGCTGCTTGAACGTAATATTTGCCTAGAAAAACCACAGTAGCTAAAAATGTGCTGGGATTGGTTCTGCAAAGTTCTGTAGAGGATACACAGATAACTTTTATAGGCCCAATATGCCTGACGAAGTGAAAAGGGTTTCTTTACTTCTAAGATGATTACTAGGACTATCAACTCGGCCGGTATAATGGCTTTTGATAAGAGTGTGCAGCAGCTTGGATGACGACATGCGAAAGAGTTAACCTGCACAAGAAGCAAATTTATCTGATATTTCGTGGCAGATTCCGTTTATTTTTTCCACCAACTTTTGCTGACGACATCAATTCTCCTTCTTGTATGTTGAAAGGAGTTAAATCCAGGAAGTTTCGCACGGATTTATGGGAGCAAAAATAACACGCATTGCCTTGTTTTAAATATGTGTTGGCTTTTTTATGTTTGTTTGTTCGTCTGACATAATTTTTGCGTTGGATTTTTTAATAACCATTTCCCGATACACTAACGGGTTGATATGTTTCCCTCATGCGTTTTGTTGAGGATATTGCAGTGTACTTTTTTATTAGTCATTTTCGATGTACAATATTGTATATAGCCAATGTATGAAATAGGGGAAACCATTTTTTCGACATCGAAACATTTATGTAGAAGTCGTCCACACCATTTTCTGATCAGTTATCGAACACTCGTTTTTATATACATACGCTTTATGGATGACAATGCATTGTCTTTAACAACTTTAAAACTTCGCGACAGTTTTTGAGCTCGATTTTTATACATTTTTTTAGTCATAAGCTATTGGGTTTTTAATTAACTCCGCCCAACACTGGATGTAATTTGTTCTTACTTCAAAGTTCCACCCCAGTTGTCCCCAAAATAACGGTTTAACGGGGCTCCTGGGCACATCAGAGGGGATTTCTGGGACTTGCGCTCGGGGGATTGTGAACCGAATCATGACACGCACGCGCGCGCGCGCGCGCACACACACACACTCTCTTTGGGGATAACAATGCAATTCATTGAAAAAATATTCAGGACAAGCAACTAGAAAATTGAATTGAGTCTCAGGAGATGTGGTCATACAAAAGAATAGGTCATATATCATGGAAACGAACACATTCCAATACAGAGGTTATGGAAACACTACAAATGAAAAGAGAAATACTGAAACACATAAATAAATAGAAATACTTTGGCAACATTAAAAGACGTAACACGCTAGATGGACGGGCAGCAGTCAAAGAGTGTGTAAAACCAGGACAAGAGACGTTCTGAAGATCCATTGTAGCAATCCGTCACTATGGAGACGATACCTGATTTATAGATTTGTAGTGTTCATTTTGGATATTCAGTGTCATAACTTTCTGTATTACATGCATGATATGTTAAGATTATAAGATAATAATAATATATTTTTTTACTAGCCTGGAAAAAAAAAACTAGTAGAATTTGCCTTGGCCGGTCAGGATTGGGTATGGGCGGAGGTGAATTTGGTAGTAGACATCATACCTGGCTGGTCGCTAGTAGTGGGTTTTCTTCGTGCCGGTGATCTGGTTTGGTGTGCTGTCATGGCGGCTTGCGTGGTTTTCAATCGGTTGCTGGTTTCTGCTTGGGCTGTCGCTGGTGTGTTTAACAATTCTTGGGTCGGCGTTTCTGTTTCTGTTTGTTCGCCTGGCTTCATTCATTTCTTGGTGTCTTTTTCGTGTTAAGGACATTGTGGGCTCTTTGCATTTCTGCGAGGAGTCTGGTTTTGAATTCCTTATATTTGTCGCATTGCTCTGGGTCGTTTAGTTCTGGGTTGTTGAAGTCAGATTCTTCGTCATATTATGTTAGGGGCCAACTGCCGTTCCTCCTTCACTCTCCCTTGCTAGGGTATATCACCTCGTTCATGAGTCCCTCCAATTCCTTTATATAGGCTGGTGTCATTTCCTCGTCGGCTACCAGGGCTGGCATTTCGAATTTTATGCATTCTTGGTCTTCATCCATTAACTGAGCTGGATCTTCTGCCTCTGCATTTTCTGTTTCAGTGTTTTGATCTTTTCATATGGTGGATCTGTCAGTTGCGCCTGGTGTCTAGTCGCTATCGCTTCAGTGACTGTGCTCTTGTCTGCCCTGCTAATGCTTGGTTTTACGGCTGGTGCCTTGCTTCTTTCTATTAGTAAGAGTTTTCTCTCTTGCTTTGCTTCTCGTGTTGCGGTTTCTGCTTTTGCTTTGACTAGCAGGGCGGCCTCTTTGTATGCGGACTCTCTAGCTTCTTTTAGTATGGCCGTCTCTGTCTCTGCTTGCCAGTAGGCTGCTGCCTGGTACTGATATGTCTTCAGCTGTGTCAGAAAGCCTTGGAGTTTTTGGTTTGCTTCGTTGATTTCTGCTAGCAGCCTGGTTTGCTACGCGGCTTCTGCTATCCTGTCTCCTTTCTGGGCTTTGATTTCGTCGAGTGTTTGGGAAATTAGTCCCAGCATCTCGAGTCTTTCAGCGGTGGCCTTCTCTCTGCCTGCTGTCAGCTTCTGGACTGCGATTTTGAGCTGTGCCACTTCCTGGGCTACTGCGGTGTCGTTTGTGACTTGGATCACCTTTTCTATTCTTCTCTCTCGTCTCGGTATTGCAGTTTGCAGTTTGCACTTTTTAAGGTATGGGCAGCCCAGGTACCTCGCGCTGTTGGCTCCTGAGCAGTTTGAGCCCTTTCTCCTGAAATTCGGCCTCCTGAAGTCCTGGTCGATTTTTGTTAGGGGGCACTTCTTAAAGTCGTGCGTCCCTGAACAGTAACGGCAAACGGGCCCTCTACGACAGGTCGCGGCAGTGTGCCACTCCCTATTGCAACGAGCGCACTGCATGATCTCTGGTGGGTAATTACCATGTTGTTGCAGTCTCCCTTGCGTGTTTAATTGGGCTTATGAGACGTCGGCGGCACTGGATGCTGATTGTTGGTTCTCGATTTCAGAGAAACTGGATGATGCTGCTGCGGCTTCGACTTCCAGAGTTGGGCTGATCGGTCTTTGGGTGATCGTGTCCTGGCTCTGGTCGTCTATGGCTGCAGCTTCTGTTACTGCAGGCTCCGGCTTCTTGGGTGAAGCAGCTTTGGCTTGCTTCTTGGTTTTACCCATCTTGGCTGTTTGCGGTAATTAGGCGGTGCCTAGAAGGTGCTTTCTCGAGAACTAGATCCCTAAAGGATCGGCAAGACTTGTTGAGTGTCATGAGAAGGACACTAAGTGTGCTTTCTTAACAGTTCACAAGACAATCGTTTGCTAATAATGGGTACAACGGGCTGCTAAAACCCCAGCCGCAACGCCGAATGTACGATAACTGGTCAAGACTGACTCAGCCGAATATCTAGCGGGCCACGAATGGAGGGTTAACGATCTAGCGGGCGACGAGAGGTGCTGTCGACTGGGCTGTCTGGGCTCGGTGTGTTCCATCTCCGGTGTTGGTGGTATCTGCCGTATGGTATGCCCCCACCCTGGCTTTTGGCGGGGGCTTTAAATATAACCGGGTCTTAAATATGGTCTAGCGGCTAAACGGGGTTTCTGGGACCTCTCCACGGATGATCCTCATCCCCATGGTGGCACTTTGTGTCACCGGGTGGTTATCATTCTGTGTGATGTCCTGGTAGGGTAAAAATTTATTTACTTACTTAAGAAACTAAGAAAAGGAGAAACAAGAGAGAGAGAGAACAGAGTGACTAAAAAGTCATTGGACTAATATACAACCGTTTGTTGCCATCAAAACTTTCCATTAGATTTTATTGAGATTATTAAACTCAAGGGTAAAACATTTAGGTAGCCAGGGTTGATAGGCAGACAGTCAGTCATGCACGAGGTAAGAATTGTGACAGTAGGATGCGCTAACCAGAGCATTATTGTACCGTAATGTTATAAATACTAACAAAGTTATTGGAAGTACTAGAGCAGTAGTCACCAAACTTTGGGCGCGATCACTAGTTTTCCTTTGGTTTTATATATTTCCCCCTATCAATAGGGGAGTGCAAGCAGGATTCCCCCCCCCCCCAGGGTTTGTGTGTGTGTGTGGGGGGGGGGGCAGTTTTGAAATTGAGTCTATTTGTATTAGTAATAATCTTTTACATTATTTATAATTTTTATTATAAATAAAATAATGAAATATTTGTTAAGACTATTTAAAAAAACAAAAGGACAAGGAAATGTTTAATTTTCATAAGCAGTGAAAATTCTAATTAATAGGACAATACAGGTATATACTGTCTGTTTTCCTTGTTGCGGAACCTATTGTCCTTTTTTGTTAATCACATTTTATTATGTAGGGTAGGGGGATTGGTTGAAGACTGAGAGTCTTGCCCTAAACTAAGGGAAAAAAAGGGGGGGGGGGGGGAGGGGTGGATTGTCATTGCCATGTACACAAGGGAACGAGACCTGAAAAAGAAGTCGGAGACGACTGTACTGGAGTAATTGGACCTGTTCACGTTTCCAGGCCCATGATTATAGTAACTTCCATTACCATTGCTGCCTCCTCAGGTCGCTGGACGTCTCCAATGTTGCGGGAGTGTTATGATACGCCTTGTTTTGGCATTCACTCGGCGTATGTGCGAATGTGTACCTGTAAGAAGTACTGCAGGGGGAAGCGCCGCAGTCGTGCCGATTCTTGGCTATCGAAACTGGAATGTTTTTGTATTTCTACGTTTGTTGGCGGTGGCCCCCCCCCCCCCCCCGGGAAAAAGAGAACAGTAACAGGGAGCATAGGCATAGAAAACTATCGCTGTTTCCATACTAACGAACAGGTAGCAGAACGTGAAAATAATCACGCAAGAGAGGGGTGAGAGGACGAGAAAAGAGGCAGCGGTCAGACCTTTCACAATAAGAAAACATGACTCCCCCCGCAAATAGGAGAGGTCCAGCGACCTAAGGAGACATGAATGGCAATGGAAGTTACTCTAATTCTAGGCCTGGAAACGTGATCAGCACCGAGTAATTAGTCAATGTTGTTGACATATGATTTGACTGCTTTGATAGATAAAGTGTAAAAAAAGCAAGCTTTTTTTTTTTTAAACGTCTGGGTATAAGCATCTAGATGAATTTTCAAAAGATAATTGGTTAAACTGGCGTGTCCATCAAACTATATGATGATCTATATATGCAATAAAAATGTTGATAAAAATGTCATTAGGAAAATCTTGTGTCAAGTATACCATACCATGCTTTTTAACAACAATGTTTTATTATTTTGGTTTTTAATGCAAGTTAGATAAGAAATGCCTCTTTCTTTTATAATAAAAGGCTTTTTTTAATGTATTTTCAATTTTTATAAACAATTTATTCGCAATCAGTTTATTTGTGCGGTTGTGAATGTCCCGATGGTCAGTGCACATTCAGTGATTGACAGGACTAACCCCTGATATAACATTACAAGAAGCCGTTATTCAAAGCTTGCAGTAATCGTCGGTAATCATAACCTTTATTGCGAAATGATATTTCTTGGCTTTTGTTATAATGTGGTGTACGTCATTGTTTTATTTAAATGTTAGGCATTCGCTTCACGTCCACATCACAGTTTTAACTCGGACATTTGTATTTGGAAAAGATGATTATTTAGTGACTGCCGCTTTGGAGGTTGCACCAGGATGATATGCAATATAACTCCTGTTATAGTCCCAAAACGATGTCTCCCCTGTTCCTGCCCTCTTGGTACACGAGGAGATCATTCGCATATGATAGGGTTCTTCCTTTACCACTTAGTTGTTCTCATGAGATCGTGACCATGTAGATGTTAAGGTAAATTTGAGACAATGAAGGGAGGGGTCCTGTGACAAACCTGGGCTTACTGTTATTGGTTCTGAAGACCAGCTACCACATTGAAGCACCAATCTCCTCTGAAACAGTGCGGCAGTAATCTATCAAATGAGACGTAGGGGGACGCTGAGTTCCATTAGTTTACATATTAGTAGGTGAAAGGTGGCTTTGTTGCATGCATATACAAGATATATCGCGGTTACACGCGTTTTAACGCCAGCTTGAAAACCGTCCTATGTGTCGCGTGTAAAGAATGCAGAGATACCCATGACTCCGTGTTTTGAATCAATTCTCCGAAAGTTTGAAGCAAAAGTTAATGTGTTTCAAGTTGGCTTAGCAACCTTCTGGCTATTATCTTTTCTACTGTTTTGCCTAGTATGTTTTGCATCATAATGATTCTATAGCCATTTATGTGTGTGCTATATTTACCATGTTTTTCTAGCAGAACAATGTAGCTAGGCAGTCAGCTTTCTGGGTGGTGCCATAACAGATGGTGTCGTTGCAGGTTATCTCTAACCTATCTCCATAGTCTATAAAATAGACCAACATTGATTTATGAAATGTAAAGTAGCTATCAGACATCGACAAAGTGTCCACTACTCCTCCACCATTTACCAAGACGCATGACAATAATGATATCTTTGGTTATTCTTCGACAGTCTTGTATGGTTTGCTCCGGCTCATTTTTAAATTAAGATTGTTCCCACTTAACACAAAGGCAAATACGTTGTCGATGACTGAAAAATGGTGTATGTGTATAAACGTCTACAAATACTGTTTACGAAAGCCTTCTTTTTTCACACACTCACATAAATAAATGTATACAGACATATACTGTCACATAAAAACAATCAAATATTGCAACGCTTCGAAAGATTTCCTACGCTCACTTAAGAACAAAAGAAAGACAGATGACAATAAATACAAGAAGGCTTCAAATATATTCTGGGAAAGAAAAGTAAAGAACAAATGTATCATATTTTAAATGCAGTACCACTCAACCATTCAATGCAAGTCCCGCAGAGCCGGAAAAAAATTCTTGGATTCCTTTAGAAAAAAAAATTGTGCTTGGTCACATATGTAACCACTTATGCACCACTCATAACCACTCATACACCACCTGCTGTACCTTTTCATTAGATCGGAAAGTCTTTCTAGCCAGGAGTTCTCTGAATTGCTCAAACTAGTGGAAATTACTCGGGGATAGGTCCAGCGGATACTGGAGATGTGTTACACACTGTAAGTGGAGGTATTCGATAGCTTCACCTGCAGCACGGGTATTATGGGGTCTAACAGAGAAAATACCTTGGCAGCTGGAAATCGAAAAAGAGAAGCCTACTGGCGCTGCCGGAGCAAAATTTGGAGTTAAAATCTACCCAAAGTATTTCAGGATCCTCGCCGGTGCAATGGAGTTCGTGCACTGTGCCGAGATCCCTCAGACTCAGGCATGAGTTAAAAGTAAAACAGAGCACTTATGGGTTACACCCGTGTGCCATGATGTTGATTCGCTGAATAAACACTAAACATACACGGAACACCGTTACTCATAAGTCTACGTCGTTTATGTGCTCAACAATCTTGACAACAAAACTGACAAAAGAATGACATGGTTACTTAAATTTCTTACACACTTTAAAATTTTCTTTTGGAGCTCTTTTGTATACTGTTTTGAGTGGTGGCAATTTTTTTTGCTTCTGCCAGACGGTGGCCGTTGCATTTTTGCTCCATTTGTAGACTTGTTTATTGGTCGCCTAGCTTCTGAGTTAAGTGCATGGCATGACACTTTGAGCTGCGGATTTCATTTGGAATGTTTTTCGACTGTGACCAACGTGGTAATGTGAATAGTAGATTCAGAAAATGGCGCGATGCCTGTTGTCGCAGTATCGGTGGTGCCATTATGTGATTAAAATTGATCGCGTGGGCAACTGCTGATCTGTTGGTGACTTCTGCTACCATCAATGATGAACTTCATTTCTAATGTCGGACTATTTGTGTTAGCACTTCGGATGGCTGCCGTATGCTTTTAATGCGTGTGTATGCTAGATATGCTGAGACAGCAGTCTGTCAGTCTTTCCACAAGGTACTGGGATACAAATTTTGTGTGTTTTTCGCTGGTACAGGAGCGGAGCAACTAAAGGGTGACCCGTTTGCTATGAAGTCGAAACTAAGATTACCAGATTACCAGACAGGAAGTTACTATTCGTGTCACCAAACGCAAAAGCTTCCGTTTGTATTTTTGAATGTTGAACCTGTTCGTTATATCATTTCCGCTAGGCATGAAGTCTCTGAGAATCTATCTATTACTCCTTTTCCCCCCTGCCACACACTGCCACCCCTAGATAATGGAGATTTCTGCTTTTAGATAAACGTGTTGTCATTTTCGTATTGTGTTTTATATAATCCTTGTTCGAAATGATGTTCATTTAACTAAACTTCTTCTTTTTCTTCGCGTTCACCAGCTGTACACTCTAGCGGAAAGTTCTGGTAGCTCGTCCACTACTGAACTGCAGTCCTGCTCCAGAACCTGAGTGTTGCGTGTGCATCAGTTTTACATATCTCGTTCTCTTTAATACAGACTGTTGGTTCCTTGCCTCTCCGGCAGATGCACTCCGACTTCAAAGGAAGCTCCCCCAATTAGTCGACTCTTACGACATGCTTTTGGGGAGGCAGTGGGTCTATTCTTGTTTTCCCCACAATGGGGCCACGGAACCCACACGGGGGATTTGACTAAACTGTTTACATAGTTTAATCTAAAAATTCTCCAGTTGCGGCTCTTGGCATTCCAGGGCTATTTAATCTTGGGCCACACGTGTCTCTTCATTCCACCGGCTAGACAGCAACGTGGCTGCTTCGGGTATACAGAGATTTTGTGGATTCATGTAGTTTTGCTTGATTTATGTATGTGCTGATGTAGGCTCTGTACCGATATGTTTACTTTTAGTTTGTGTTTGTTATATTGTGAAGCTAGCTGATCTACTTTTTGTTCAGTTGTGTATCTTTCCATCAGTTATTTAAAGACAGATCCCCTGATCATCCCGAATGAGCCCCTCCAAACCGCGATGATCGCAGTGCTTCTGCGATTCTCTTCACAAGCTCCCAAGGGCCTTAACTACATCTAGCTTGTTATGCATCAGTTTACCCCCAAATTGGTGCAGTATCAACCAAATGGACGTTTAGCATCAGTACATTTTCGAATAACATTATGGCACTAGAGCATTGGCTCTCAACCCTTTAATACAATTTCCTCATTTTATTGCGACCCCCCCCCCCCCCCCCAAACAATTATTTTCCTTCATATGTTCAATGAATATGTGTTTTCCGATGGTCTTATGGCTTCTAAAACAGGTTTTCATTTCAACAGAGGGTCTCAACCCATATGTTAAGAACCGCTGCACTTAAGTATTCAAAAGAACGGATAATTATTTTAGGATAAACACTGAAGGAGGATTTCCAAGGCTAGAAAACTGGATAGCTTGCTTGTCTGCCGACACAATGATCATGTATTTGAATCCACTTTCAAACGGGCATGTTTTCATGATCGGCGATAGAGTAGCACATTGGTTTACCGGAAGACGATGTCTTCGCCTGTCGGGACAGGAATTGGATCTGTCCCCTTTGATGGCATCAACAATGCAAGTGTCCTTTTCAAGGTTACTCGGTGGCGAGCAATGCTAAGCCATTTTTTATGGCGCAAATAACATAGTCACAATAATAACCCAAAGCTCCTCTTTCGGTGATGCTGGTTGAACACGACGATTTTTTTTTAGCACAGCAACGGAACAACAGGCATGTTTCTGCTTACAAAGATATCTCGAGTGACACAGTATAAAGAGGGTTAAGGAAATTATCTAGGAAGTAGAAGCAGCAGGCGTGATATTGTCCACATCTCCTACCTAGTGCCGTGTGATCTTAAAATTACGGAGTTAAAACCATAACCCCGGTAAGTCTCAAGGCACAAAAACGATTCTTTACTTTCTACTTTTTCACTTTACCATTCACAGCTACTATTGTTAACAACAAATTCACATTGACAATTGTCAACACATTCATATTGACTATTGTCAAAGAATTCACATTTACTATAGTCAACAAGTTCACATTGACTATTGTCAACAAATTCCCATTGACTATCGTCAACAAATTCACATTTACTATTGTCAACAGATTCGCAATGACTATTGTCAACAAATTCACATTGACCATTGTCAACAAATTCACATTTACTATTGTCAACAAATTTGTCAGCACACTCATATTGACTACTTCACAACGCCTGTTGATTTTATACTCATTCCCACAAATTCCCGAAAAATATTTTTTTTTTCTAGCTTTTTTTTTCTTTCAAGCAGTCCTAATATAACTACAACAGCAGAAACAAAACAAAACAAACACCTTCTATCGGCTTCCCAACCATTTTCCTAGTGCTAGGAAAAATAATGAGCCAATTCTTAGCAGTCAACGCATGAAATTTATTTAGTTTGTTTTCTACACCTAGATACATTATTACAATTGGAACAAATCATGTTCATGAACGTTACCCTAAACTTTGAACTCATGCTAAAATATATAAAGATGTTAACACCAGCGTTAATGGATTCCAGATGAAATAAAAGTGAAAAAATTGCAGTTATCACATTCTTTTGAAATCCATCAATTCGTAAATCGGTATCTAGTAACATGACCACAAAAACAGCTGCTCCGGGGAAGTAACAAATAATGAAAATGGTAGATATTAGTACCACCATTTTGACTACTTTACCATCTCTGTCAGCCATGACAGTTTTGGCAGTGGAGGTGGTAGCTTTTCGACGCCATTTTGATTTCTTTCTCAAGGTTGAGACAAGAATTGCGGTGCAAATTGCCACTGTGCAAAATGCCAATGTTGGGATTGTGTTGTTTGTCATGAATGTGATGGCCTCTATTTTGTTTCGGTCCTCCAAAAAGAATATCCCAAACATGGTCCTGTTTTTTGACGGGTCAAAAATGTTGGCTGGTCGAGCAGCGTAAAAGATTGGACAGACGCTTGCAACCATGAACACATAGACAACAACAAGATACAGTACTGTCCTCTTGGGCGTAAACAAATTCTTGACTTTCAGGGGTGCAGTAACACAGAGACATCTCTCTAACGTGATGTAAGCGGTTATCCAAGTGCTGACTCTGGTAAATATTAGATGGCACCAGGTCGAAATATACATGACATCACCGCCGACAAACGGGAGATCCAACGCCATAAAATCTGGCATAAAGGAGACATTTGCATAAAGCAGCGTAATCAGGGAACCTAGGTCGGATGTGGCCAGGCCCAAGAGGCTTATGTTGACAGTGTCACGGACGCCTTGTTTAGAAAAGACAACAATGTTGAGAATATTTGTGATTATTCCAAGAATGCAGACGGCTTGGGCAGGACCCCAGAAGTTGACTAAGAGAAAATAGTAGAGAGCTTTATCGGTTAACAATACGTGTCTTGTAGGAGTGTTTACCAGTTGATTATGAACTTCACTGTTGGCGAGTTTTGTTAAATTTGTGTTAGACATAACGAATGAAATAATCAGACTGAAAAATTTGGATTGGAATGTCAGTTTCTCTTGGTCTCAACCAATTTAATTGTAAATTCCACCTTTACATCTACATGTTTACAGACTGTATTTTATTTATTTACATAGCACAGATGGAAAACACAGTTTCGTACGATTATGTAAAGGTGATGACATCCATTCACCACCACATTCAAGTGCTAATTTGTCATTATCTTCCACTATTATACGCATAGTTATACAACGGTAAATAATGAAATATCGAATATTTCTCATGACACATCTCGAGTTATGTCGTTAATAACAGCGGGTATTTCTTTATTAGATGATAAAAGATTCAAAATACTGATTTGGATTGTTTCCCCTAGGACAATATTGTGCTAAGCATTCATACAGATTCCATCATAAAATCACTGCAGTTTTTCCCGAAATAATAGATTTCATGTGAAAGCACAAAGTAAACTCACGAACATTTATGAAAAATATGGTAATTTGCCTTCAACTACTAAGACGTAAGCAAGGTAGGTGCTTAAATATGGCCATTGTGTACTATTTCCAATCTCAGTTTTCAATTATAATTGTTTTCTGTTAGTTAAAAAAAAAGTGTGTGTGTGTGTTGGGGGTGGGGCTGTCAACAGAACGTCAACAAAAATAATATAATGAACCCAGAAGCGACTGCCCTCAAATTTCCACAGGAATACATACTTTTTTCAATTATGCAACGTTTATACTCATTGATTATATCTATTAACTCTACACTGAGGAGGAAAATATAGTTTACATTTACTGTCAGTGTAGCAACGTATGTTTTCCTGAATGTTTTCTTCAACAATTGTTTACAGTTGCAAAATTATATGTCCGTGAATTTAAGTGTATATTTTATCCTGTTCAGCTTCTCCGTCCAGTACCTGTTTATTGTGCCATGTATTGATTATTTCTAGTAACTTCAAGTTAAAGGACTTATGATTATTTTTGATTTTTATAGTTTGTTTGTTTGTTTCTTTCTTTCTTTTAAACCTACAATTTTTTTAGGCTATACTTCACTGGCAATATAAACATGTTATTTTCAAACGTATGGCCTTTGTTAATTGTTTGGTACTTCGTTTTTTTTTTTTAAATTTATCACAAAATTTAAGATTACAGATTCTAGAAATAGTTTCTTCAAGCAAAAAAGCAATATAAGAAGCAAGAAGCAAACAAGCAACAATGTCCCGGCCTGAAAATGCGAGCACTTTAGATTCAGTCAAGTGTTTAGAGTATGAAACACAACAGCAATAAAAGTAGTTATCAGCTGTAGTCTGGCAAGTGAGTAGTCTCATCAAATTTTGCTTTGATAACCAAGATAGAAGAAATACTGACATCTTGAAAGATCTGAACATCAAGGAAGATTGGCTAATAAACAGCATCCCGTAACGGAAGCTGAAATATTTTGGTCACATCAAGCGCCACGACAGATAAAAAAAAATTATAGCAGAAGGCATGGTACCAGGAAGGAGAGGCAGGGGCCGACCGACACGAAGATGGGCACAGGATATGACTCCTTGAGTATGAAAGTACATGAGGCGGGAGAACTGGCGAGAGACTGAGTTTCTTTCAGACAGACTGTGACGAGAGCGACGTTCTGCAAAGGACCTGCTAGATGACGATGATGAACCAAGATGGGCCCTGATATCCGTAACGAAAGTTACCAGGAGCACTGACATTGAACAGAGGAAGGGGGAGAAGTGTGAGGGGGAGGTAACCTCAACACCAGACCCCCCCCCCCCCCCGCTCAGAATAATCAGGTTCTAGTACTCATCATTAAGTGTTTAAAAAAAGCCGGTTCTCACTACAACACGCTTCGTAATGCCGGGTTGCCGGGTTCGATCCCAGCTGCTGGCCACGCGCCTTGCGTTGGTTTCGACAGTGGTATCAAGAAAGCCGACTGTCCAGAATGGAATGGAAAACTACTAGACGAAAATTTGCCTAGAAAAATCACAAACCAGCCAGGGGCTGTTGGGGTTGGTTCTGCAACGTCCTGTAAAGGATACGCAACTAACCTAACTCACTACAGAGTGTCTTTTACAGTGGCGCGAAAAGAATTATGCCCCAAACAAGTTCTGCTACTACGTACAATTGCGTCCCAACAGACAATGAAGCTCTGGTCAACACCCTTCACATTTTCAATAGGAGACAACGACTGTCATATCATTGTGCGTAATATTAATGATGGTAATTTTAAAAATACAAATAATATTAATAATGTGCTGAACGATATCATCATCATCATCTAGCAGGTCCTTTGCAGAACGTCGCTCTCATCAATTTCTGTCTTGAAGAACCCCCGTCTCTGGCCAGCTCTCCCGCCTCATGTACTTTCATACTCAAGAAGTCTCTTATATCCTTTGCTCATCTTGGTGTTGGTCAGCCCCTGCCCCTCCTTCCTGGTACCATGCCTTCTGCTATAATTTTTTAAAATTCGTTGCTGAACGATAACTATATCAAAATTATGTCTTTCAGATAATATGAAATTATATGCGCAAATATTTCAGAACTGAAAAAACAAACGAACTGTTTACAGTGGTTAGTGGAAGCCTTAGCCTCTTAAAAATATATAGCAGTGGGTGCTGGGAGCTCTACAGCAGATATGGGACGCCGAAAACGAGACTCGGGTCCAAAAAAGGCAGTTGCTGCAAGGCCCGTGGATCGGCCTCGAAAGCGCCTTGCCACGAATGCTCACGTAGATTGAGATCTGGTGAATGGCCCCGCTGTGGCTGAGCTTTGTCGTAAGATTTGCGTACGACATACCCATTGTGCAGAGCTAAACAGTCGCTCCAGCACGTATTGTCCGCGTGCAGGAAAGCCCTAGTCCAGGGACAATATACTTGGTGCCACAAAAAAGTCTTGAATGAGTTAGCGGACATTCTGGACCAAGCCAGGATGAGGGCGAACGCGAGATCCAGTTTTACCGTCACCCCCATGCGCTTCCTCAAGGCTGGGCAGATTAATAAAGGTAAAATCAACAAGGTCGCATACGCTCAATCAATACTTGACTATACGGTAGACTGGTTATTGGCTATCGACCTGCCTGGTTTTAGAGATACCTGTCACAGACCTCTGGGGGACCTTGCTGGTCCGTGGCTCGTAACTGACAGACAAACGAACCTTTGACACACACTGAACCCGAACGCACACAGAGCGCACACGACAATCTTTATTGCAAGTACAGGTAATACAATAGACAGTTGACTTCCCGCTGTGTGGCCACCTATTGCCTGCACCCTCTGGCCGAATGGGCTTTACAATCGCCTCGTTCCCCAGTACGTTCTACAAGCAATCTCCTGGTGTACAAACCACAGCACGGCGGGATACGCTCTTTTCTATCGCCACGCCGACCTACCAGAGGTCACCACCTCTGTCTAGTGCAGGGTCAGAGTGCCAAGGTTAGACATACTCTCACAGAACACGTACCTAAATGAATTAACTGGTCAGAAGTAACTGGAACCTATTTACCTCTTACGGCACAACATAATACCTTGTACTAGTTAAATACACAACACAAAAACTATCCTATTCTAACAGAACACTGTACATAATCTATGCAGTCACTAACAGAAATATCCTAACTCTAATATACTATCACTGTCTCGTTAACACGTCTGCTTCGTCTGACCGTCGCACACCGAATGTCCGTGTTCTCTCCACCTCGTGTCTCTTGACCCCGTTCACCAGCTCAGTCCCAAAACGGGTTGCGGACTTGTCTACAACAAAGTTCACTCTTTCTTGTCGTGGCCAAGCGCTTTATCCTGAGCGCTGGTTTCACCGTGCAATAACAGAGCAGACTTGACCAGTCACGGCCCTGACCTTTGTGTCAACTCTGGGGTGTCACCTCAACACGCACACCTTACGGTGTGGTACATTCCGCCACTGACTGTACTCACAGGGTTGTGACATTCACCCTTCCTCTGAACTGATACTTCCTGACAAAGTCAAGTATCAGCAAAGCCATCATGTACAGTCATCTTTTTAAATTCTATCGTCAACATTTAGTTACCTAAAAAAAAATAAGTCATGTACTTTTGGGTCAATCACCTAAGGACAAACTATCTGGCACATATTTGATGGGTATATACATTCAATGGGTAAGCCCCTCCCTGATGGGTAGAAATGGTATCAACCCTTGACACAAATACGTCACTACTCATTACACATTTAAATCATGTGGGTAATGATATAAATAATAATTTGGGTGGACACTCAAATCGTCCGGGACCCAATTACACCTTACTTCACTTACTGTGCAAGTAAGACGCCACTGTATACACTCCCAAGCCGTACCAACGACACCGTGATTAATAACAATGGGCGTCATGGACTATCTCCACAAGACTTGTCCATGGTTGTGAAAAGGAATCATGACCTGACTCCCCGACCTACAGTCGTATAATGTGTCCGCGAATCCGCAGCACCTGCCAAGACACTAATCACCCCATATGACCCACAGTGCAAAATAGGCAGTAAACAAATCTGTGGCCTGTTGGACACACTCCCATCCTCAAAGGATAGTGCTACTCCCTAATGTAGTCTCCATATATGCAATATTAGTTACAACATCATTAACTCTCCATGTGAGTGCCCTTGTAAAAGTACAATTTAATTTTTATTTAAACTATCAATTATCTTTCTATCTTAGAAAACAAAATAAACAATTTAAAAAAAAAAAATTAAAATTAAAGAAAATTTCCTTGTCACTGCTAAACTAAATTGTCCGTTATTTTAAAGTCTACTAGTTTACAAAACTATCTACTCATAATGCACTATTGTCTAACATATACTTTAACATTTACATTTGCTGCACATAAGACACTCAGTTAATATTAAACTCATTGAAATTTTTTATAGATGTAATGGATTTCAGATTAAGTTTCAAAAACTGAAGAATATTATTATAGCAATTCGGGAATTCTAAAACAAAAATGATTGCAAATCAAACGAATAACATTACTTATGTAATCTAACAAAAATCTTTAACAAAGAAAAGAAAAGAAAATATATTTGTAAAATTCACATGGATTGTCACACAAATAATTTTACACTGAAAAAAAAATAAGCAAAATACATACATAATAATTTTCACAAACAAAAATTATTACACTATATCAATTCCACCCAAAAAAAAAAAAAAAAAAAATTACAAATCGAAAAAAAAAGCAAAATATGCAGGAAATAATTTTCAAACTCAAAATTATTTCCATTTTATAAATACCATCTCAATTGTTACAAATCAAAATAAATAAGACAAATACACAGATAAATTACCATCCATGAATACCAACACAATAGTTACAAATCAAAATAAATAAGAAAAATACACAAATAAATTACCCTTCATGAATACCAACACAATAGTTACAAATCAAAATAAATAAGAAAAATACACAGAAAAAATTACTTTTCATGAATACCAACACAATAGTTACAAATCAAAAAAAAAAAAAAAAAAAAAAAAAATAAGAAAAATACACAAATAAATTACTCTTCATAAATACCAACACCACAGTTACAGATCAAAATAAATAAAATACACAAATAAAATTGTGCGAATGAAAAGGAATTAATAAAATCAATTCAAAACCAAATAATATACATGTAACATAAACATATAAAACATATAGCACATACAGAATGTATAAAACATATATAATCCATATAACACATATAGTTTTATATATCCATAACATATATCTACTTAACATATTATATTAAAGATGAACATAATAAGATTAACTTATAATATGACAATCACAACATAGACTACTATTTTATACATTCATTCCCTTTTATTCCAATTACACTCTTCTTTCATACTTCACATTTTCCTTTCTGCTGAAGTCCTTAGAATGATCATCACCTCTATGTTGCTGTAGAGTAATCTTTTACGATTGTTCAGTTCACTGGTTTTAGGCTAGAACAGTACTTGTATACACTGCTACTTGACATTTACTATTGTTCAACTGGATCGATGAAAGTTGTTGTAGAATTCAGTTATGGAACAATTCATAGTCATCTGTATTTTCAAGAAAGCATGAATACATGAAGACATTGTCTTTTCACATAGTCTGTAAATTTCTGAAGTTACCAGACTGTCAATTTCCGGATACAACTAGGCAATCAATAGTTTTACAGCCGGCTTAATAGATCAGCCAGGTTGTTCCTGTTGCCCTTGATGTGTGTGATTGTGAATTGGAAATCTTGCAGTGGTAGTGCCCATCTGGTTTTACGGTTGTCTTTCGGGGCACCAGACTATATACGAGTAGTGGCTGGTTGTGTGTTTGTAGGACAAAAAGGTCTGTCCAAGTTTGGGTCTTGTTACACTAACAATCCTCGCAAGACACTGCTGTTCTGCCGTAAAATAGTATACCTGGGCTGGAGACAACCTACTGCTCACGTAGCAGTTTGTGTGTAACATCTTGCCATCAAACTGCATCAGACACACCGCAACTGCCGTACCACTGGTATGATATCTGAGAACAAAGGTTAATATGATATTAGAAAAACGTAAAAATGGGGGAACTGGAGAAAAGAGTCTTGATTTTGGTGAAAGTCTGGTCTAGTTCTCGGTTCCACTCAATTGTATTGGAATGCTCCATTTTTAATAGTTTAGTGAAAATTACAGTTTCTTGGATAATGTTCGGTGTAAATTTGTTGTAATGATTGATGAGGTCGAGTAAGCTTCGGATCTCCTTATTGGTGGTGGGGTTTTGAAAATTCACAATTTTGGGAAACTCCTCAAGATAAATATGTACTTTTGAGGGTTTTTCTGGAAATCCAAAATGTTGGGTCCTTGAACCGCAGATAAACTGTGAGGCATCATTAATAAACATGCACGTTTCAACAGAATACATTGCAGTAACAAAAATAATATAGCATGTTTTATTTTGACCGGTTTGTTGATTATTAATTGTAAGTGCTGGTAAATGTGTGTACATATGCCTGGCACATCAGAGAGTACATTACCAATTTCAGCTTTCTGTGTTGATGTTTCTGAAATTTGTTGGTTAATGTTAGGTGTAAAGAAATGTTTGTTTGCAGGTAAGTATTGTTGTACAGAACAGACACTATCTGTTATATCTACTACAGCAGAGTCAGGAATGACAGTTATATTATGGAACTCCTCAACCACTAATCTGTCAGTTTGAAGAGGATTGGTAACAATTCTTCCGAATAAACATTATCTGTAAAACTTTCATGTTTATTTCTGTAGGATATCTCTGAGAGGTTTGCTTGAGTTGATGTGTTGACAGTTAAAATACCTTCCATACATACACTTTCATTCACATCACTCTCTCTCACTGATTGCTGTCTAATTACAACCATCACATGCAATGCACTCATACATTTTCTTTACTTCTTCTTTACTTTTGGTTGTGTCTGGCCTAGCACTACTGGCACATAATTAATATTTTCCCACTCCTGTATTTCTTTCATGGTACAGCCCTTTGGATTTTCTTTTCCTGCATTGATGACATCTGCAGGGGGGTTTTCTACATAGTACTTCAATTCTGCTGCAAAGAAATGGAGATTCAACATCCACCATGGCTATTCTCATTTCACATTTCTTCCTTCCCATTTTATATTTTATTGTTTCCCCTGTGTAATCATCTTTTCCCAATAAGGATTTTTTAATAAGTGAAAAAGATGTGTTAGATGTTCTTATCACTGAACCTGGTTTTCCGTTTATGATACTTTTACTGCTTTCCCTGTGTGTCTCAGTGTTGCATGCTGCCATTAATCTTTCGTGTGATATTGTCTCGTCATCTGACAGCATTGAATCATCAGTAGGCCACGTTGTTATTTCTAAAAAGTCATTTGGCAAACACTCTTTTGTCTCGCTGCATTCATTCGCGCTGACATGTTGCTGTTTTGGCTCACTACTGCATCCCCCCCCCCCTCCCTAGATGTTTTCGGTAAATAAGTGACCACTCTTTAAAGGGGACCTCATAGTGGTTAACCATACATTCAAAATTTTGTGTCCAAGCAGATATGGAATCACCGCGTGTAAAAATTTTTATTAGGCCCTGGTACTTTTTGAAAAAAGGTTCAGCAGTCTTTATCTCAGCCTTACGCATCTGCACGTCAGCATTTCTAGTTGCTTCTATCTCTTTGGCCTTCAGTTCCATCATCAGCCTTTCTTTCTCTAGCTCTGAATTGCATACCATTTCCTTCTGTCTCAAGATAGAGGTGTGTTCTAGTTCTTTGTCCTTTATCAACAACTGTACCCTGTCTCTCTCAGCTTGGGCTTGTAACTGTTTTTCTTTGTTGATAGCCTCGATCTCTTTTAATTTACTAGCGGCTTCTTGTTCTAATTTCTTGAGCTCTCTCTCGTCAGCTCTGTCTTTTCTCTCTTGGTCACGTTCCTCTTTTTCTCTCAACTCTCCATATTTCTTATCCGCCCATTCCAACACCTTCTCACCCGTCATCCCATGCTGTTTGGCCATCTCGATAAATTCAGCGAGACTCGACATCTTAGTTACAACAACAGTGATCTTTCTTTCACCAAAAAAAAAAAAAAAAAAAAAAAAAACAAATAATAATAATAAATCGCTCAACAAATCATCCGAATACCGTAGCTGCCACAAACAAAAATGCTAAAAATTACAAGTGGCGAGCTAGGAAATCAGTGAAAACAATGCAAGTAATATAGCAACGTAATAAATTCAATACAACAATAATAATTTTATGGAACAATTTGGACTGTTCCGATACAGAAAAGGGATGGGTCACCGAAACTTATTCGTTACAATTTCCGAATGAGGGATGATGATGAGTGCACACACACACACACAAAAACAACACAAAAATGAACGGCACTGGTATCACCACGTGGAAAAAAATTTCACACACGAAAACACCTCGAAGAAATTATTGACCTCTAAATAAGACGGTACACGCACGAACGATAACGTACTACTAGATAAACACTTATTGACAAGAAAGCACAAAGATAGGACGATAACTGTTTACGAACAAGACGCTACAAGCATATATCTTGACAATAGACCCGGCTGCACAACAAGTTGCAGACGAGACTAGAATCGCAATATAGCTGACACGTAATCTTATGTTCACCTAGCAACACTAGACAACTAGGGACAACACAAGACTAGCCCAGCCAACCACCCCCAAAAATAACGTAAATGATGAATAGGACAGACGAGAAACGAGAAGGACAATGAACGGTGCCAGGGACTCAAATACAATTGCTTAGAACCCTCGAGGGCTGGAGAACAGACCACAACAATACACCAAAAGCAAAACAAACTTATCTTCTCTCCAGTCCTTGATTCTTGGCCTCCCACAGAAAGGATGATGAGGATGATGAGGATGACCGAGATCGACAAGCCTCGGTTGATCGGTGTCAGCAGCAACCACTCAACAGCACACAATCTTGACCTTCCTCACACTTTTTTTACTGTCCGTCAAACTATTTTTCCTATTCGTCACTAACTTGCCATGACGCAAACGCAGCCCTATCACATTTAGTCATAATTAATTACAATCAGTCGGAACAAATACGAAAAACGATCACAAACTATCACTTTATAGCGCTACGGGTGACCCAAGCCAACCCCGATGTCGCTATCTATAATTAAGAGTAGGCCCGGACAACGATGCACTAATTAAGAGAATTAACTCAGCAACGCCATCGCAAACTTACTCGATAGCAACATCAAAATTAAGGGATTAACTCAATCACGCTAGCCCTACAATAGTGAACGACAAAACTTAAAGAAAAATAAATCAGTCAGCTAAACATACAAACTAATCTATGTCTCCTATTTAGACAAGCACATTGGGTTCACAATTAACGCGGACAACTATTCATATTTAGCTACTATTCTAGGCTCAATTCCCAAGGACGAACGCCCCATTATCCGTCACAGACCTCTGGGTGACCTTGCTGGTCCGTGGCTCGTAACTGGGCCTATGACAGACAAACGAACCTTTGACACACACTGAACCCGAACGCACACAGAGCACACAATCTTTATTGCAAGTACAGGTAATACAATAGACAGTTGACTTCCCGCTGTGTGGCCACCTATTGCCTGGACTCTCTGGCCGAACGGGCTTTACAATCGCCTCGTTCCCCAGTACGTTCTACAAGCAATCTCCTGGTGTACAAACCACAGCACGGCGGGTTACGCTCTTTTCTATCGCCACGCTGACCTACCAGACGTCACCACCTCTGTCTAGTGCAGGGTCAGAGTGCCAAGGTTAGACATACTCTCACAGAACACGTACCTAAACGAATTAACTGGTCAGAAGTAACTGGAACATATTTACCTCTTAAGGCATAACATAATTCCTTGTACCAGTTAAACACACAACACAAAAACTATCCTATTCTAACAGAACACTGTACATAATCTATGCAGTCACTAACAGAAATATCCTAACTCCAATATACTATCAATGTCCCACTAAAACGTCTGCTTCGTCTGACGGTCGCACACCGAATTTCCGTGTTCTCTCCACCTCGTGTCTCTTGACCCCGTTCACCAGCTCAGTCCCAAAAGGGGTAATCGTGTTGCGGACTTGTCTACAACAAAGTTCACTCTTCCTTGTCGTGGCCAAGCGCTTTATCCTGAGCGCTGGTTTCACCATGCAATAACAGAACAGACTTGACCAGTCACGACCCTGACCTTTGTGTCAACCCTGGAGTGTCACCTCAACACGCACACCTTACGGTGTGGTACATTCCGCCACTGACTGTAATCACAGGGTTGTGACAATACCCAGAGTCAATTGGGAAGACTGGCCTGAGACCCGACATAGTTCTGCCCTCTGCGGAAAAACGCCAGCTCATCGTGACTGAGCTGACCGTGACGTACGAGTCGCGGATGGAAGAAAATCACCTGTACAAGCTCAAAAAGTACGCTGAGCCCGTGGCTGGTTTGAGGAAAGACGAAGCGTACGCAGTAAAAATCTTCGCCGTCGAGGTGGGTGCACGCATAATGTGCCAAAGCAGCTGGGCATCTGCGAGCGTAAACGGTCACTAAAACAACTGGGCTAAGCTGCTGAAAGAGCTTCGAGCTGGCTCTAGACGTAACGGATTGTCGCCGGGGATGACTTTGGTAGACTGGTCCGTGTCCCTAGCGGACTCATCCTGTAAAAGCCATAAGTAAAGTAAAGTAAAGATCCCTTTTCACGCCTTTCGGCGCATCGGGCATATGGGCAGAGCGTCCCATATTTTTACAGACCATCAGCACTCGGTGGGTAATGTGGTCAGCATTTCGCCGGCTGTCTTTACTTTCCCAGGACAGCCCATCCTGGTACCCATTTTAGGCTGGGTCGACCTGCGACGTCCCATACCACGACACAAATCCCTGCAGCCTGCAGTAGGTTTCGAGTGTCCTATAAATGTCTGCCAGTGTCTCTCTGCCAAATGCAAAGTCTAACAATTATCCAATGAACCAACCAAAAGCTTGTCACTCTGATTGTGAAGGTAGTCAACTGATTTAATTTGCTACCGCAGCGACAAAATAACACCAAATCTCACAGCACCTGTTGCAAAGTCATTATGTTGTTTGACACAATTGAATCACATGAAGTACAGTTTTCTAGTCTCATGGACGCATGAACTTTTTATGTGACAGTTTTAGCGATATGTTTTTATCTGTTTTAGCTAATGAACTGTCCGACTGAATGTGATGTTCATAAGTTGAATGATAAAAAAGTGTGATTTTTTTAGAATGGACGGTCACGTGTCGACCCAGGTGTGATGGTGTCAGCAAAGTTGCGGCTATGTGATACGCTGGTTGATGGGGTGTCTTTAAATTCTACAAAGGATGCTGTGGTAGCTTTGTGTGTGTTGACCAGTGTGGAAATGTGATGGGGAGGTATCGGGAATACCCCAACGAGGGACTAGGCAACAGACAAAGGTCTGGTTTCTTTTCACTAGGTAGGGTGCATCTACCTTTAGCACTCAGGTAATAGGATCTCTTGGATAAAGAACCGTCAGAGGACTGCCACTGCACATTATGAAAGGTGTATTTGCGCGATCGTGCGGGAACTCGTTGTAGCCACCGCCACATAGATCGCCTTTGTGTTTTGTCTGTGTTATGAAGACTGCCGACGGGAGTGTGTTTGACTGGAAGTAGTATACTGACAGTGGTTCATTGATAACAAATTTATCGTCATCGCAATGTGTTCATTGAAAATAAAGATGGCCGACTGTGTTGTTAGATCATACTTGGTGTGGTGTATTGTAGTATTCGTAGGTAGTTATGGTGGTGGATACGATGCAACTTGTTACCTTTGCCTAGCTTGGTGTGGTACTCTTGATGGTTGGCTTTGGCCATCCTTTACTCCAGTAATAATAATCATCATCATGCGCAGTGCCAGTGAGAGTGGGCGACAGTGGTACGATTTTGTGTGTCTTTGTGTGCGGAGGACGGATATTTGTAAACAATTCCCCTAGCTACTTGGCCAGTGTGCGGGCCGGATGAACTTGTAAAGTAAGCATGCCGGCCGCACGAGATGGAGAAGTGTCTGGAATAGATACTAGGAGAATAAGAGACTAGGTAGCAGACGGAGTTCTGGATTCTATTTTCACTTAGTTTAGCTAGGATGCAGCTTGGTACTTGTCCATGACTTACTGCGTTGGTTCTGTTGTTTTTGGCCTCTCTTTGCTCTCCTGTAGGAATCCAATAGTCGTTTTCGTCGTCTAAGGGCATGTTGAGTACTGACATTGTAAATTACCATCTAGAAACTTAGTAAGTGTGCGATGCATTCCCCGTATAGCATGCAATAATAGGTATTGCTGGATTCAAACCCTGGTCTGCCATATGACAGCCCATCGTTTTTAACTGTAAAGCCAGCAGTGCCTCTTTTCTTGAAAACACTTTGCTTTAATTTCAACAAAGATAATTGTAGCCAATAGGTACTCTTTACGGACGAATCGCCAGTTTACTGGACATGAAGTCAATCACTTACGGACGTAAAGCCAGTTTACTGGATCATGATAGAGACACTCTAATTTTGTTCCGTTTGTAGGTAAACCGAACTTTTATGTACACGTTTTTTAACAATTAGGATTAACAACAGGAAGTACTTTCATTTGCGACGTTCATCGTGGCGGTGCATTATTTTGTGATTTAAAATTTTTTTTTTAGATGGAATACAATTTTTACGTGATTTTTCTATACTAAATCATAAGGGAAAAGCCATAGATCTGTCAATACTGCTCTATTGCCGATGAATCCCTGCCAGAGGGTGATAGCAGTCTTGATATTATGATTGATATCTAAGTGACAAATATACTAGCGATAATTAATTTTAGGATATGAAAATTTCACAAAATATTTCAATCAGATCAATGTTTCGATCAGCTGTTTTTCCGATTTTCGGTTGTTGTTAAAATTGACATGTCATACAAAAATGATTATAATATCCAATGTATTTAAATTAATTGTCTCAAATAAAGACTAGCTAATACATAAATGAACAGAGAAGGCATATGTATTCTTATAATTGGATAGCAGTGTTGTTGAACCAGTAAAAAAAATAAGGTAAGCACACAATTTTCTATGTCAAAAATGTTCATTTGTGTCTAACATCTTTGATTGTTGTGTGATTTTTAATAACATTTTGTTGTTATACTGAAATTTAAGTAGTTTAGATTTATTCTGCACTCATTTATCTTTAATTTGATATATTATAAGTCCCGATACAGCCAATACTTTTTCTTCAGGAAGGTTTTATCTTTGTCGTGTTGCACTAAAAAAAATTCCGCTCACAATTAATGCTGTCCAAACCCCAGAAAAAATCATGAAAGAGTTAGTGAGCAGTAGCAAACTACTATAGGTAAAATTGCTTAGTAAAATCACAGCCACAAAATTTTTAAGCTGTTCTGCAGCGTCCTGTAATGAATATGCACTTAACTTATCAGGGACGGGGAGAAAAACGAACAACGAATAAAGTCTTCTAGAAACAAAACAAACCGTATATTTTAAAATAAATTAAACCTACAAAGATTTGCCAATCCACAATGAGGATAGGGTAAATTGAACACGTAATTATTGCTGACAAATTGATGGGAGAACAGAGCAAGCCAGGGCTAGCTAGATGTCCTTACCCACAGAGGACCGCACTTTACACCTGGCATGTAGAGACGTTACGGAAGCCCTAATTAGATCTTCTTTGGGTTTGAACAGGTATCTCGGATTCGCCTTGTTGATCTTCCGTCTAGACTGAGATAATTGAATTTAAGGATGGCATGGCAAACCTTTAGGTAGTAGCCTGGAGGGGACAAACTAACTTATTGATCGATAGCCAGAGCTAGATCCGAGACTATGTTGAGTAGTAGGAGTAGTTTACAAAGAAATAATGTCCTGTTCAACTCCCAGGGTGATCACTGGGCTATACGGTGTTCACAACTATGACTATCATGCTGGCCGGGGACGAACCATGATGACCAGAGCTGATCGGTACTGTTCTATATGATAACGATTTAATCTTCGTCCTGAATGCAATTTTCTTTATTCACGCTTGACTTCATCGAGTAGTAAGTAAAAGAAAAGGACCCCTTTCCGAACCCTTAGGCGTATTGGGTATATAGGGCTAGACCTATATTATATAGACCAATCGGCATTTGGTGGGTGATATGTTCAGCATCACGCCAGCCGGCCTCTACTTCCTAGGACTGCACATGATACCCCATCAAGGTCAGTCGACTTGGGAGTCAAGGTCATTTGTGAAAACAATCTATTGCGCCAGAACCTGAATCCGCGATCTTCCGATCCGCAGGCGAAAACTAGCCGCTACACGACGGCGACTTCCTTCTCTGAGTAGGCATTACCCTAGAGACTCTCGCAGACTGCTGATGTCCCAGAATCAGATTGTCAAAGACATGTGTGTCTAGGGTTGTCAAAGACCTGTGTGTCTAGGGTTTTCAAAGACCTGTGTGTCTAGGGATGTCAAAGACCTGTGTGTCTAGGGTTGTCAAAGACCTGTGTGTCTAGGGTTGTCAACGACCTGTGTGTCTAGGATTGTCAACGACCTGTGTTTCTAGGGTTGTCAAAGACCTGTGTGTCTAGGGTTGTCAAAGACCTGTGTGTCTATGGTTGTCAAAGACCTGTGTGTCTAGGGTTGTCAAAGACATGTGTTCTAGGGTTGTCAAAGACCTGTGTGTCTAGGGTTGTCAACGACATGTGTGTCTAGGGTTGTCAAAGACCTGTGTGTCTAGGGGTGTCAAAGATCTGTGTGTCCAGGGTTGTCAAAGACCTGTGTGTCTAGGGTTGTCAAAGACATGTGTGTCTAGGGATGTCAAAGACCTGTGTGTCTAGGGTTGTCAGAGACCTGCATGTCTAGGGTTCTTAAAGACCTGTGTGTCTAGGGTTGTCAAAGACCTGTGTGTCTAGGGTTGTCAAAGACCTGTGTGTCTAGGGGTGTCAAAGACCTGTGTGTCTAGGGTTGTCAAAGACCTGTGTGTCTAGGGGTTTCAAAGACCTGTGTGTCTAGGGTTGTCAAAGACCTGTGTGTCTAGGGTTGTCAAAGACATGTGTGTGTAGGGATGTCAAAGACCTGTGTGTCTAGGGTTGTCAAAGACCTGAGTGTCTAGGGTTGTCAAAGACCTGTGTGTCTAGGGTTGTCAAAGACATGTGTGTCTAGGGTTGTCAAAGACCTGTGTGTCTAGGGTTGTCAAAGACCTGCGTGTCTAGGGTTGTCAAAGACCTGTGTGTCTAGGAGTGTCAACGACCTGTGTATAGGGTTGTCAATGACCTGAGTGTCTAGGGTTGTCAAAGACCTGTGTGTCTAGGGTTGTCAAAGACCTGTGTGTCTAGGGTGTCAAAGACCTGTGTGTCTAGGGTTGTCAAAGACCTGCGTGACTAGTGAGTTAATCTATGGCTGCTTTTCAGGCCGGTGACAGATAAATCTGCTAAAGAACAAACCAACCGAAACGCCGTGGAACACACACACACACACACACACACACACACACACACACACACACACACACACACACACAATCATTAATACGAAAGAGTTGGAACTCATACAAATAGCCTCAGGGGTGGTAGGGCTCCTTTTTTAGAACCAGGCCTCTCTAGTTTTTAAAATCGCTACTTGCGCCTTTACAACTTCATTAAAAAAGCTCTGAGCTCACACCTACCACTCTACCGTAAAGTGCTGCCTAGAGCCACTGTCTCCCGATGCCAAGGATTCTGCGGCACACGCCGAGTGAGGGCTGAAGGTGTGTCGGCAGATGCTATTGCCACAAACAATGCATGACCCTGTTTCCTATAACGAGATAGAACTACAGAAAAAGGAGTCTAAACTGTTCTCGTAAATATGTCTGCTCTGTGAGATTTAAGTGTAACAATTCCTATCTACAACGTAACACACTTTGTCGGACACTGGACTTTACGAACCACAGCTAAAGTTTAATACATGCCACATTTGTACCGGTCATTACAATTTGTCAATGAAACACTACAATCTAACAGTATGGACTAGCAACGTCTCTTCATTTTTTTCTCTAGTATGGTATTTATAAGCGTTGTCTTATAATACACTCGAAATATTTCCTTTGCCTTTAAAGTAAAATGTCTTTCAGCCGTTCCATTTCACAGTCACTTGAACATTTTTCAGCCCCTTACTGTAACATTGTCGGTGTCTGCGGATTAGGCGTTGCAAAGACGTTTCGTAATCTTAGGGTGCCAGGTTCGATAATGTTTACTTTTACTTAATGTGTGGATGAAAAGATGTAAGAAATGAGAGAGACTATAGAAGGGAAGAATGTTAGACAAGCCTGCGTAGCCAATTCTGCACTCTTTGAAAGTAAAGTTTATTTGTTCGTTCGTTCGCGCATTCCTTGTTAATACTGTAATTTGAATATATTAAAAATTGCCAAATTAAAAAAAAAAAAGGATACTATATCATATTCGGTGGGGGAGGGGGGGGGGAGGGAGAGAATAATCAGGATATACTAAGGACAACAGAAAAAAAAATAAAAATAAATATGACACTAGGGCCACCAAAACCTAGAAAATGTGTGTGTTTTGGGGAGGGGAACCTCACACTTAAGAATTTATTGGGGCTTGGTTATCAAAGTGACTAAGCTCCCAGTCACAAGCGCTTCTGCATATCGCACAAAACGGGGAAGTAGCTAATCACTTCAACCAGGAATCTCTCACAGTGGCTGGTTGAGATATTTAACGACGACCTAATATATATATATATATATATATATATATATATATATATATATATATATATATATATATATATCATAGGTCTCATAGGTCGTAGATACCAGCATCTTCGCAGTACACACCAAGGCTCACTCCTGATGTCCCATCAAAATCAAACGACAGAAGGCAGGACAGGACTAAAGAAGAAGACGACGACTAAAAATCATTCAAGAAAGTTTCTTAAGAGATATCCGAAGAGGGTGTCATATTGACCGCATACAATGTCGATGTGTCTTTAAATGCATCAATGGTACTATATACTTAAAACACCCCGTGCTGTGTTCGAAAGGTTCTTCACTTACATTTCCATCAAAAGAGATTGCCACCACACCGATTACGACTTTCGTTTCGTACGTTTATTTGAGCTGACTTTTGCAGGCGTTACATTGAAGCCTAAATTATTTATTGAAATAAACCTTCTGTTTCTCATTCTCTGTTTCAAACTGTATAAATATAACAGCAGCAGCAGAAGCAGCAACACCACCATCAGCAACAACAACAACAACGACAACGACAACATCAGCAAAAGCAACAACAAAAAAATACAACAAACATCTTGTATTGGCTTAAGAATTCCTTTCCTAGACAGCATCAAAGAAACATAATGGGTACGGATCTCTGCAGTAAACATTTGATATTTATTTATTTTGGTCTCTTCCACCCTGACACTGTATCACATTTGAAACACATCACGTACATAAATGTTACCCTATACTTTGAACTCATGCTCAAATATATAAAAATATTAACACCGGCGTTGATGGATTCCAGATGAAACAAGACTGAAAACACTGCAATTACAATATTTTTGTGAAATCCATCAATTCGCAGATCAGAGTCCAACATCATGTACACAAAAACGGCGGTTCCGGGTAAGTAACAAATAATGAATACAGTCGATATTAGTATCACAATTTTGACTACTTTACCATCTCTATCAGTTACGACAGTGTTGGCAGTGGACGTGGTAGCTTGTCGACGCCATTTTGATTTCTTTCGTAAAGTTGAGACAAGAATTGCTGTGCAGATTGCCACTGTGCAGAATGCCAATGTTGGGATTGTGTTGTTTGTCATAAATCCGATAGCCTCTATTTTGTTTCGGTCTTCTATAAAGGATATTCCAAGCAAGGTCCTGTTTTTTAATGGGTTAAAAATTTTGGCTGGTCGAGTAGTGTAGAACATTGGACAAGCGCTTGCAATCATCAACACATAGACAACAATAAGATACAGTACTGTCCTCTTGGGCGTAAACAAATTCTTGACTCTCAGCGGCGCAGTAACACAGAGACATCTCTCTAAAGTGATGTAAGCGGTTATCCAAGTGCTGACTCTGGTAAATATTAGATGACACAGGGTCGAAATATACATGACGTCACTGCCGACAAATGGCAGATCTAGCGCCATAAAAGCTGGCATAAAGGAAATATTTGCATAAAGCAACGTAATCAGGGAACCCAAGTCTGATGTAGCCAGACCAAAGAGGCTTATGTTGACAGTGTCACGCAGGCCCTGTTTAGAAAAGACAATTATGTTGAGAATATTTGTGAAAATTCCAAGAATGCACACGGCTAAAGCCGGACCCCAAAAGTTGACTAAGAGAAAATAGTAGAGAGCTTCATCGGCTAACAGTACCTGTCTTGTAGAAGTGTTCGTCAGTTGTTTGTGATTTTCTCCGTTGGTGAGTTTTGTTAGATTTGTGTTGGACATATCGAATGAAATATTCAGACTAAATTTGGCTTGAAATTTCAGGTTTTGTATGTTGTGCGTTTAAGTAGCCAAAATCACTTTTGTTTTTTACAAAGCCGAAAACCATGAAAACTTTTTGTTTTTAGTACAACAGTCGGCTTTGGAAATCTAACACTGGTACTTGAAAATTCTAAGGCGTTAAACTCACTCACTAACTTCGAAGTCCTGGGTGAGTAAAGACGGTCGGCGTAATGCTGACCTCATTACCCACCGAGTGCCGATTGGTTTGTAAAAATATGGGTGCTCTTCCCATATGCCCGATGCGCCTAAAGGCGTGACAAGGGATCTTTACTTTTCTTTTTTAAACTTTAGTAACTAACTTCGAAGATACATTTTGGCATATTTACCTATATGGCACTAAGAAAGTTAGCCTCGCATGATGTTGTAGATTTATTGACCATTCATTGACCATTTGCTAATTTCTCCTTGTCCAAATCCAACTATTATATGCACATTTAAAGAGCGGTAAACTACGAAATATTGATCGCCTCTCGTGATAGAGTAATGACAGCAAGCATTTTTGTATTAGACGCAAAATAATAATAATTTAGGTCTCGTGTTATTTCCCCTATAACAAAATTACTATCAATTTTGATGGATCTCATGAGTGAGACACTGATCACCCCTCCCCCCCCCCCCTCCCAATTTCTTCTTCTTCTTCCCCCGTCCCCTCCCTTGAAATAATAGATGTCATGTAAGAGAACAGTCTGTACTTCTGTACAGAGACGCAAAAGAAAGCAATTTGCCGCTAACTACGGAGAAGGGCCAAGTGTGTTTCTTTAATTTGTTCATGACAACCCTGGATACAATTTAAAAACTGTGTTTAATCGTCTATCGCTTGTTTTTCTGTTTGTATTCACCGATGGAAGGGACAGAACTTCAACAAAAAGTAAAATCATGACTATAGGAGTAAATGTATGCTAAGACATTCAGGGAAAATTATACATTTACAATCACTGTATGTATCCAATAACTCTACTTTGAGTATCAAATTACAGTCTACCAGTAACGTCAATACAGTGTAGCAGTTTATGTTTGTTTTATTCAACAATAATTTACAGTCACCAAATTGTATGCCGTCCTCTCTCCTTCTTCTCCTATTCCTCTTTTATCGATTTGCGTTTGAGGGAGATACCAAGTTCTGCTTCTGGCCGCCTCCATCATAGAAACGCAATGCTGTTGTAGAGTTTTGCCATGTTATGTTTCCCCCGTCTTTGGTGTTTCTTGTGCTTCTTTGCCCCTCTCTTGTGATTCAAGTCTTGTCTGGTTTGGCTTCACAACACAAGGCACTCTTTCTAAGCGGGCAAGCCGTTTGATTTCCTGTCTTTGCATGTAATGTAGAATTGATTATGTGAGACTTTTACTCTTATGACCTAATTCATAATTTTATCTCTTCTGCTCTTCTGGTATTTCCTTCGGAAATTCTCAGTCATCTTATTTCCATGGTTCGATTGTCCCCCCCCCCCCCCCCTCCCTCTTGTTTGTTGTGAGTAACCAACCATCTCTAGTATTGGCGGCATATAGTGGGAATTAATACGCTTTGTATAAGATATTTCTTTGTGCGGGCTGAGATTGTCTTGTACTACAAGAGGGAGGCTAACTGTCCCAATAATTAATTTGCTTTACTACATTTGATCGTAATTTCTTAATCGAATTTCACATCTTCGCTTAATGTTGTTCCCAGAAATTGAAGCTTTGATTCATGTTTATTGCCTTTTGCACTCTACTGCTATATTTATATTTTTATTTTCTGTTTTCCTGTTAACATTATTTATGTATTTTCAGTGTTGATTCGCATGCTATTTGTTTTACATTTCATTCGCAGATGTGAAAAGTTGCCTAGCTTTATCTTCTATGAATCCTTGGCCACCCCTGTGTGGTCACGAGGTCCCATTGTGGGCAAAACAAGAACAGACCCACAGCCTCCTCAAAAGCATGTCGTAAGAGTCGACTAATTGGGGAACTTTCTTTGAAGTCGGAGTACATCTGCATGAGAGGCAAGGAACCAACAGTCTGCATTCAAGGGAATCAGATCTATAAAACTAATGCATATGCAACACTCAGGTTCTGGAGCAGGACTGCAGTTCAGAAGTGGACGAACAATCAGAACTTTCCTCCAGAGTATACAGCTGTTGAACGCGAAGAAGAAGAATCCTTGGTCATCAGCAAAGAATAATTCGTTTAAGTGCGAAGATTACATCTAGGTAGCTTCTATGTCTTCTAAATCATGTCTGTTCTTAAAATAACAGTGGTTCTGTCACTGGTTTCAGCCTCGTTTCTATTTTCTTCCAATACGTTTGGCCAACATGATTTAAAAGACAGGTATCTCCGTAATGGATGTCATCCCGCTGCTTCCTTTGTTCTCCCACGATGATCTAACAACTGCACACATTGCCAGTCAATAGCGGCAATTTGTTGTACTCATGGTGCATCAAATATTCTGTGAAGTCATTTACCGTTGCATTCATTTGCTGTTCGCAATATATCTATTGGTATTCTATCAATGTTTGGTGCTTTATTTTTGGGATGCTCTTAATGACTTTTCTTTCTTATCTCATATTTGCTTCTAGCATTGTTGCTCTTTCATTTAAGTTGCTGTTTCCTCGTGATCTTCTAAGAGGTTAAAGAGCTCATTGAAGTAAGTATTTCTACCATCGTTCTGCTATTTCTAGCGGTTCTGTATATGGCTTTCCTGTCTCATTAATTATTTATGTACGGTTGCGACTTTGTCTTTTTCTGTATACTTTTTACTACTTTGAAAAAATGTTTTGCTAGCTGATTTCTCCTTGTCTGCCAATGACTCCCTGAAACATTCCCAGGATTTTGACCTTCCGGCTGGCTAATGTTCCTTGCAGTCTGTAGTTTATGTCACCAGTCAATCATTCAGTCATAAAGGACAACCTTCACAGAACGTCACTCTCTTTACGTCACTTCCTTCACAGAACGTCACTCTCTTTACGTCACGCATTAATGTCTTTCTTTTTTAACCGATTCTCCAGCTCTTTGTGCTTTTATAACCAGTGCATCTTAAATTTTATGTATCCACCTTTACAAAGGCCGGCCTCTGCTTCTTTTTCCAGAAATTGGATCCTCCATCACCGTTGTCTCTAGACCACCATGACGCTTGACATGTCCAGAATAACACAGCTTTTGGGACAGGATGCCGTTTCCGAGCCAGTTCTCCTTGATGTTTATTTCATGCAGGATGTCGACATTTTTCTTCTTCTTAGTCAATGGTATTCTAAGAATATTTCTGTAGCATTTCAGTTCAAAAGCTCTGATTTTTTCTTTCTTTTTCAAAGACTGAGTGAGAGTCCGCGACTCACATCCATAAGTTGCCACAGGAAAAATGTATTATCTTAAATATTTTACTTTGACTTGCTTGCAGGTGCTGAGCCCTAAGTTCTTCATGTTGGTTAGCCTCTGCATTGCTAAAGCAAGTCTCTTTCTTACTTCTTTTGTGCTATCACCATTATTGTTCATCGATGAGCCTAAATATTCAAATATTTCAATCTCTGTCTAATAAGCAAGTTTCATATTTCTTACTTCCCTTGCCCGCACTGTGCTTTTGTGCATAGCCTGTTTCACCAGTTACTCTGCCTTCTGCTTGTTGTTCATGGTAAAGAAATTGCATTAGCTGTACCACATGTGTTGTAATAACTAAATCACCACAGAGGTGAATATTTGTTACCACTCAGTGTTTCCCCGTTTCCGTTTTCCGCATAATTTTTCGGCAGTACTAAGCATAGTGGTTTCATATTCTCCCCACTTAACCTCAGTATTGCCCCTTACAGGTGATCGTTGTTTGAATGATTCTCTACTTTCTCTTGTAACTGTTCTTTTACCCCTTATCGTTTCATGTTTGCTCTCTTGATGAGACCTTGTTTTTTGGTTAATTTCTATTTGTGTTTCTTGCATGTGAGATGATTTGCTGTCGACACAAAAATGTTGTGGCCAATGTCACATAGACGGATAAGAATAGAACTTGCATTAAAATCGCAATCTTCTTTTTATAACACTAGTAAGTACGATGACGCTTCAAATGAGAACCTGAAACATTAAACACGGCGACGTCATAATAACAGTTTAAAGATAGCGAAAAGCAGCGTCCTGTACCCGCTTTGCTTGAAAAAAAAAATGAGTGAAGGAAGAAAAACTAGCAGAAATTAATCTTGGCAGTAAACCCAGATTTGATTTCCTGTAACAGTTTTCGAGGGGAAACCACCATCTTCTATTTGCGAACGCCGCAAATGTTATTGAAGAGCATCAATGTGTCGTTGTTTCAGTTCTGGAGTAACCTTACAGACACATTGCGGTACCGTAGCACATCATGGATAATATGGTGTGCTGAAGCTTGTCAGATGTCAAATGTGCAGCAGAGTCACTCATAGTAAATCAGCGGTTGTCCTGTACGAAGTCGTCAACGGCTGCAGTCGACTCTGGTGTCACTCATAGTAAATCAGCGGTTGTCCTGTACGAAGTCGTCAACGGCTGCAGTCGACTCTGGTGTCACTCATAGTAAATCAGCGGTTGTCCTGTACGAGGTCTTCAACGGCTGCAGTCGACACTGGTGTCACTACTCGGTGTGTCTGATCCTGTCGTGAAAAGTCTGTCACCGAAGTTACGCTGTTTTGAAACTACTTACTGCACTCATACCTTACTGGACTGACAAGTATGCATCTCTATACTGGAACTTCATTCGCCGATGAATTTCGGTAGTTTTCACTCCTTCTCTGATCAAAACACAAAATGGACACAGAACGCTGCTTCTCCTAGGTGCATGCCAAAAGTGGGAAGGCCATCTTTAAACTGTCATTATGACGTCCCCGCGTTTGTTTGCACTTTGATGTCACTCTTGACATCCTCAACAACAATACTGACAGGTACAATGGTATGGTTACTGTAATTTCTATTAAGCCTTTAAGGTTTTTATTTGAAGCCCTTTCGAATAGTTTTTTTCCCTCTTGATGGAGCTGTTGTTCCATTTGTACCGAGTGTGAATTTGTGAATCTCTGTGGTAAAAAACTATTCGTAACAAGATTGTGTTGGCTGCACAAAACCCATATTCTCCCCCAATAATGAAATACTCAACAATGCCAATGGAAAGTAAAGACAAATCATAAACGCAGTATGTTTTACCAATACTCTGTTACCAATGCTAAACCAGGGCATTAAACTAAAAGAACGGAAATTAAAGACATGTGTCATGTTTGAGAAAAGCAGTCAGCATAATCCGAAGTGACCACAAAAGAAAAAAATATATATATACATTTAGAATGGTGGGAATAACACATGCGATTCGATTTATTAAAAAATAAAGATTGAAATGGTTTGACGGCCTGGTCTTAATGAGCCCAGTACCACCGGTTGCAAGAGCTTATAACAAGAGAATGGATTAATCAAGAAGCAGAGAAAGACCAAGAAGAAAATGGATAGATGGAGTTAACTGGTTGAAATTCAACAATATCACCATGCAGCAAGCGAACGAGCAGGCACTATCAGGGACACTGACCATTAGCCATGATTGCGAAGCCTAACAGCAAATTTCTTAGCAAAAACGTTGTGGTATGTGATTCTGGATGCTAATTGTTCAACGCTGATTACATTAGGAAGTTTAATCAGATTTGCTAAAAAAAAAATGTATATATCTAGGGTGATAAATATTATATTCAGTAGCCTGGTGACCTTGTCTACTCCGCCTTCTGTTAATACATTGATCATTTCACTTGTGATGGTCTTTGAATCTGGAGTGTGTGTGTATATATATAAATATATGTATATATTTATACTTGCACATATACATCTATGTATTTACATATAAACAATACAGACACGGAAAAGGAACAACATGGATTCGTCGCAATAGGTAACAGATTAGAATTTCTAATGAACATAGGTTATTTGCGTATTCTTTACAGGACGTTGCAGAACCTACCCCAAAAATGTGTTGTTTTTCTAGACAATTACATCCAGTAGTTTACCATTGCTTACTGGACGGTCGGCTTTCTTGATACCACTGTCGAAACCAACACAAGGCGCATGGCCCGCAGCTGGGATCGAACCCGGCATCCCGGCATTACGAAGCGCTCGCATCGACTTAGCCACAGAGCCGACCTAATGAACATAACCTGGGTAAAATAGTCAAGTCGTTCATCTAGAAAAGAGGATAACCTCATCATTGTGGTTATTCTGTATTCTAGAATCTGATGCTAAAAATGAAGAATAAGTATTTGATGTGGTTTCCCAGTCAACACTTGTAAGATTGCAGATTACCTGTAATTGCCGGCATCAACTGGAATTCGTACACAGCTTAATCCTCTCTCCTGCTCCCAAGCACGTGAGGCCCAGTCTTTCACAGACGACCGGGTGGTCTTGTAAATGGTCGAATCAGTGACCACCGTCTGCAACAACTTCGCTTCATTAACATAGAATGCCACCGGATACAGCTCTTAGATCACCGAATGTCCAACTCACCATAATGATCCAGCGATGAACACAGAAAGCGATATTCAGCATGTCATTTTCAGTTCTCAAGCAGCAGTGAACATTTTAGTGACATGTTACTAAATTATCGGTGTCATCAACATAACCTGATCAGCCTCCCCTGTATATGCGATAGGTAGGTAAGTAAGCTGTACCTCATCAGGACATCCTATATGCGATAAAGACACTGTAACACAAAGTGCCACCATGCGGATGAGGATCAGCAGTGGAGAGGTTCTCGAAACCCGGTTCAGCCGTTAGGACATATTTAAGGACCGGTTATATTTAGGGCCCCTGGCAAAAACCAGGGTGGGGCTTTAAAATAACTAAAAACTTCATCTCACTTGAGGACGACGAATATATGAGATGGAGGGTCACTTAGGGATGTTATGGACACCATGTAATGAAGATCGAATACTGAGATGGAAGGCTGCTAGTTTGAGAGAACTAAACTCAACATATTGGTGACACCTCCTCAATTTCAAGGCTGGCCTATGGACATACATGACATTGAAGATGATCACTGGCAGTTTCTGATATCTTTATAAAAGCTGCAACATTAAAAAAAAAAAAAAAAAGGATTTCTCTTTGTGTAAAAATTCCCCATTTTTTTCAAAACAAAGGGCGTGAGGCAGAAAATTCTTTAAAAAAGAACATCACATGCAGAAGATACACAGATATTCAGTATATATAAATAAAAATATAAATGTTCCATCGTGTGTTGCAGCTAATCTCCAAATGTAAATGTTCCATTGTGTGTTACAGCTAATCTCCAAAAGCTCTTCACGCTTGCGTTCAAATTTTGACAAGCATTGTATTCGAATACGAGAGTATTTTTATATAAGAGTGTTGCACAAAACACGAACTACATAGTCCAGCAACGATCATATCGGTGTTTGTTTCGTTGCCGCCGCAGCGCGGGTTTTTATTTCCACTGGTATTTTTTCGGTATGTCATGGGGATCATTGCAAATGGCGGAGGAATTGATCTGTGTTAATTGATTTGTGTTTGAATTATTCTGCATGGAGCTGTATGAGATAATAAATTATTTCGTTATGGCATAGGGATCATTGCAAATGGCGGAGGAATTGATCTGTGTTAATTGATTTGTGTTTGAATTATTCTGCATGGAGCTGTATGAGATAATAAATTATTTCGGTATGGCATAGGGATCATTGCAAATGGCGGAGGAATTGATCTGTGTTAATTGATATGTGTTTGAATTATTCTGCATGAAGCTGTATGAGATAATTAATTATTTCGTTATGGCACGACGAGTTGTTGAATTAGTATAGGAAACGTAATTGGTGAGTACTATCATCACTGCTTTCCGGACTTGTATGAAATTTAGCTGTGCCGTTTACCGTTGCGTTCATTTCGTGCGTTTCCGAACTTTGACTGTTGACCTCATAAATCTTATAGTAGTAGTTATTGTGGTTGGCTGGGTGGTTACAATGTCAGGCTCTCATAGGAGAGACCCAGGTTCGACCACCCAGTAAGGTGGTAAGAGTTTTTCTGTCGGGGGCACAGTTAAACATCCTAACCTCACACAGTTAGTGGCGACAGCACTAGCCATGCCACGTTTTTGGCTCCCAAACGCCTGTTTACACCGACCTAGAAAGGTGGTAAAACAGGCAGTAGTGATAGTTTTTTTAGTTGATGGGGTGCTGGTGGTTGTGGTAGTAGTAGTATTTGTACTTGATGGGTGATGTGGTAGATATTACACTGACCGCATTTACTTCTAGTTACAATTCCTGCTTCCCATTTTAGCCTGGATGGACACGGATGCCAGGGTAAATTAAAAACATTGTGTGATGAATTTCAAATCCTTCGGACAGGGTGAAAGGAGTAGTCGGTGGTTTGGGGAAGGGGAAGTCCAAGAAGAATTAATACAAAGATTAGCATCCAGAATTCCGTCTTGCAAGCAACTAAGCTGTCAAGAAAGTGGCTTCAGACTTTTTGCGGTAGTATCAATCCACTCTTGTAGGAGGAGTGCATGTACATGACATATTTTAATGTAGTTGAGTAGATGGTATTACGCAGGCTTCCCCGTTTCTTCTTCTTCATTACTAACAGTTACATGGGAAATTTTTTTCTGCACTTACAAGGAGGAATAATTAGGTGTTTAAAAGATTGAATTTGACATTTAAGTATCTTCTTTATTTAGCCCCTATGCCTCCCAAATTTTCCACTAAGTCAATCTGGAGTTTAAAAAAATAAAGCTGACGATTACTTAAGAGTGCATGAATTTTCACCCTAGTAACAGCATAAATGCACCACAGAATAAAGAGAGTGCTGTTAAATTTTCTGCAAGGTGAAATGTCACTCTAAATTTGGTGGGGGGGGGGGGGCAGGGAAGTGACATTTCACCCTCTCCCCATCGTGGAATTATTACCATTCTGTCCAGTCCCGTCTGTCAGCCTTTTCTCTGACATGTATAACAACTGATGTAATCTGCCCCCACATTCAGTTTCCATCCATATTGAACGAATAAGAAAGCAATAACAGTGACCACCTCATAAGTCTCTCTTAGCTTAGATGATGTCAAAAACATTATAGGTTGATAAATATTTAATACAAATATGATTGAAACGTTTGAACAGCTGATTCTGTAGTTGGTTTTGAGAGCTGTTATAGCATCTTTTATCCTTACCAGGAGATATCAACTCTACTCCTGTCAGAGGTCAGCTCTTCTTCTTCTTCTGCGTTCGACATCAGTCATGCTAAACATTGAGTCCCGTCTGGGTCACAAATAGGATTATGCGTTTAAGGTCACCACCGGTGTCCTATAGCTTCTCTTTCAATTTGGCTCCCTTGGGCCAGATCCACATGGACAAGTTAGGGCAGTGCTGCAGTATGTGCTCAGGGGTCTGTCTTTCTGCTCCACAATTACAGGCAGCAGATTCTTTTATGCCTATCCTATACAGATGTGCCCGAAGACCACAGTGTCCTGTCCGAAGTCTAAAAATTGATGTTTGTTCTTTCCTGTTGAGTTTGATTATGCTGTCATTTTCTGGTCTGTAATCTCCGTTCTGTCTTCTCCAATCCCGCTTGAAAGACTGCTTTAGCGCTGTTTTGGTTTTCTTGTAGCTGTGTGGTGGATGAGGTTGTGGAAGATTACCTCTCTTTTCCTTGAATAAAACAGTGGGCTGGTATCCACTGCAAGACAAGTTCTGCTTCCTTGGAGAGTAAGCCAATGTTGGTCCTTAGATCTGCAATTAGTTTGTCTTTTTTTTTTCTTGCTAGTGATTGGAGAACAGACAATGAGTCACTGAGTATAACAATTGTGTGTCCTCTGCGTTCTTGAGTGATGAGATGTTGGACTGCAGAAAAGAGGGCAGTTGCCTCAGCTCTGAAGTTAGTGCAGATGTCACTTGCAGGTAGAGAGAGAGTTTCTGCTCTACTGCTAGCGGGTTTAATGTATATTCCACAGCTCCCCTTTCTGACTGCATCTGTAGCAGAGCCGTCGGTGAAAACCTGGGTCCATGTGGTGTTGGGAGGATACTTCTCATCAAGCATAGCAAGAGCAAGGGTTTTCTGTTGTGTCTCCGTCTTGGCATCTTTTAAAGTGATCCCTGGTATCTTTAGGACTACATTTGCCTTCTCTGGCTTGTAAAGGATTACGTCTTACCTAGGCCATACATATATACATACACACACACACACACATACACACGCATGCACACACACAGAGAGAGAGAGAGAGAGAGAGAGAGAGAGAGAGAGAGAGAGAGAGAGAGAGAGAGAGAGAGAGATTTTAATTATATTTTCATGAATTTAGTTTCTCTCACTTAATAGAATACGACTTACTAGGTCCCACTATAGCTTCAACTTCCCTTTCAACTGCTCAGCATACTTGAGGTAGTTTTGAGAGGCTTTTCATTGTCGTCATCAGTCCAGGTCCACAGTGGCCCCCCTAGTGGTCCCGTTATAAAACTCCAGAAAAAAAATAAAGTTGCTGATGTGCATCATCCCTTTAAAGCGCTGGGTACCTCCAGCTAAACGCATAAGACTGTTGCTAAAAATATGTCTCGCGCCTCAATCCTTTTGTGTGTGCCTGCGGAGCAGTGATACCAGGGTGCCATTCAATAATCTTACTTGGCCATTGGCCTGTGGACGGTATAGATTTATACCGTCATGTTAAGCTCTGAAAATCTAAAAACTTCCTTTATTAACCTAACTTTGAACTGAGTCCCGTTATCAGTTAATCTGATGGAAACCCTACTGTGATAAATTTAGAAAGTAATGTCTCTGCCACGTTCTCTGAGTCGGTGGATGTCAGCACTGTTCTCTGGACCCACATCAAGCAACAATAAACTAAGGTATAGGCATTATTCTTCTTTGTGAGAGACAGTGGACTAATCAGATGTACTGCCACTCTTTTGAATAATATTTAAGTTATAGAAATTTTACTCAAACCACTGGTTCTGTCCTGCCCTTCGGAGATATCTTCTGACAATCAAGGCATGATTAAACATAGGGCAATATGTCTCTTGTTATCCCAAGCCAAAAGTAGGGACATGAGATGTATTGTGCCATCGAGCCAGTTCCCATATGTGCACAGAACGCTGACAAAGGCACGGCAATCATAAATGTCTACACATTTTGCTGTTCCATTTTACAGTCACTTGAACATTATTCAGCCCTTTACTGTAACATTGTCGGTGTCTGCGGATTAGGCGTTGCAAGGGCGTTTCGAAATCCCAGGGTGCCAGGTTCGATAATGTTTACTTTTACCTAATGTATGGATAAAAAGATGTAAGAAATGAGAGAGACTATAGAAGGGCAGAATGTTAGACGAGCCTGCGTAGCCAATTCTGAACTCTTTGAGAATAAAGTTTATTTGTTCGTTCGTTCGCGCATTCCTTGTTAATACTGTAATTTAAATATATTAAATATTGTCAAATTTAAATAAAATTGATACTATCATATTCAAGGAGAGGGGGTGTGGGGGGGCGGGGGGGGGGGAGGAGAAGAATCAGGATATACTAAGGACAACAGAAAAAGAGCTAAAAGTAAATAAGTTACTAGGGCCACCAAAACCTAGAAAATGTGTATGTTTCGGGAAGGGTCACCTCACACTTTAAAATTTTTTGGGGCTGGGTTATCAAAGTGACTAAGTCCCAGTCTCAAACGCTCCTTGCACAGAACGGGAACGTAGCTAATCACTTCAACCAGAAATCTCTCAAAGTGGCTGGAGGAGATATTTAACGACGACTTTATATATATATATATATATATATATATATATATATATATATATATATATATATATATATATATATATATATATATATATATATATATATATATATATATATATATATATATATATATATATATATATTTGAGGTCGTAAATTCCAGCGTCTTCGCAGTACTCAACAAGGCCCACTCCTGATACCTTATCAAAATCAAACGACAAAAGGCAGAACAGAACTAAAGAAGAAGACGACAACTAAAAATCATTCAAGAAAGTTTCTTAAGAAATATTCGAAGAAGTTGTCATATTGGCCGCATACAATGTCGATGGGTCTTCAAATGTATCAATGGTACTATATACTTAAAACACCGCGTGCTGTGTTCGAAAGGTTCTTCTCTTACATTTCCATCAAAAGAGATTGCCTACACACAGACTACGTCTTTCTTTTCGTACGTTTTTTCGAGCTGACTTTTCACGCGTTGCATTGAAGTCTAAATTATTTACTGAAATTAAGCTTCTGTTTCTCATTCTATGTTTCAAACTGTATAAATATAACAGCAGCAGCAGCAGCAGCAACAACAACAACACAAAAAAAAAACGACAACATCAATAATAGCAACAACAACAACATACTACAAACATTTTGCATTGGCTTAAGAATTCCTTTTCCAGACAGCATCATGGAAACATAAAAGGCACGGATCTCTGCAGTAAACATTTGATATTTATTTATTTTGGTCTCTTCCACCCTGACACTGTATCACATTTGAAACACATCACGTACATAAATGTTACCCTATACTTTGAACTCATGCTCAAATATATAAAAATATTAACACCGGCGTTGATGGATTCCAAATGAAACAAGACTGAAATCACTGCAATTACAATATTTTTGTGAAATCCATCAATTCGCAGATCAGAGTCCAACATCATGTACACAAAAACGGAGGTTCCGGGTAACAAATAATGAATACAGTAGATATTAGTACCACAATTTTGACTACTTTACCATCTCTATCAGTTACGACAGTGTTGGCAGTGGACGTGGTAGCTTGTCGACGCCATTTTGATTTCTTTCGTAAAGTTGAGACAAGAATTGCTGTGCAGATTGCCACTGTGCAGAATGCCAATGTTGGGATTGTGTTGTTTGTCATAAATCCGATAGCCTCTATTTTGTTTCGGTCTTCTATAAAGGATATTCCAAACAAGGTCCTGTTTTTTAATGGGGTAAAAATTCTGGCTGGTCGAGTAGTGTAGAACATTGGACAAGCGCTTGCAATCATCAACACATAGACAACAATAAGATACAGTACTGTCCTCTTGGGGGTGAACAAATTCTTGACTCTCAGCGGCGCAGTAACACAGAGACATCTCTCTAACGTGATGTAAGCGGTTATCCAAGTGCTGACTCTGGTAAATATTAGATGACACAGGGTCGAAATATACATGACGTCACTGCCGACAAATGGCAGATCTAGCGCCATAAAAGCTGGCATAAAGGAAATATTTGCATAAAGCAACGTAATCAGGGAACCGAGGTCGGATGTGGCTAGACCAAAAAGGCTTATGTTGACAGTGTCACGCAGGCCTTGTTTAGAAAAGACAATTATGTTGAGAATATTTGTAATTATTCCAAGAATGCACACGGCTAGAGCCGGACCCCAAAAGTTGACTAAGAGAAAATAGTAGAGAGCTTCATCGGCTAACAGTACCTGCCTTGTAGAAGTGTTCATCAGTTGTTTATGATTTTCTCCGTTGGCCAGTTTTGTTAGATTTGTGTTGGACATATCGAATGAAATAATCAGACTGAATAATTTTTCTTGAAATTTAAGGTTTAGTATGTTGTGCGTTTGAGTGGCACAAATTAAATTGTCTTTTTACCAAGCCAAAAACAACGAAAACATTTTATTTTTAGTATAACAGTCGGCTGTGGAAATCCAACACTGGTACTTGGAGATCTTAAGGTGGTAAATTAAGTAACTTCAATGTCACATAGCGGCATATATACCTATATGTCACTACAAAAGGCAGCCTCGTGTGGTATTGTTGATTCATTGACCATTCACTAACAATTGGCTAATTTCTCCTTGTCCAAATCCAACTATTATATGCACATTTATTAAGTGGTAAACAACGAAATATTGATCGCTTCTCGTGATAGAGTAATGACAGCAAGCATTTTTGTATTAGACGCAAAATAATAACAATTCTGGTCTAGTATTAATACCCCTATAATAAAATACTATCTATTTTTATGGATCTCATGAGTGAGACACTGGAGTTACCCCCCTTCTTCCCTGAAATAATAGATTTCATGTAAAAGAACAGTCTGAACTTCTGTACAGAGACGCAAAAAAAAAAAGTAATTTGCCGCTAACTACTAAGAAGGGGGCAAATGTGTTTCTTTAATTTTGTCATGACAGCCGTAGATACAATGTAAAAACTGTGTTTAATCGTCGCTCGCTTGTTTTTCTGTTTGTATTCACCTATGGAGGGGACAGAACTTCAACAAAAAATAATATCATGACTATAAGAGTAACCGTATGCGAAGACATTCAGAGAAAATTATACATTTACAACTACTGAGTGTATCCAATAAGTCTACTTTGAGTATCAAATTACAGTTTACTAGTAACGTCAATACAGTGTAGCAGTGTATGTTTTCATGAATGTTTTCTTCAACATTAATTTACAGTCACCAAATTGTATGCTGTCTTCTCTCCCCCTTCTTCTATTCCTCTTTTATCGATTTGGGTGTGAGGGAGATATCAAGTTCTGCTTATGGCTGCCTCCACCATAGAAACTCAACGCTGTTGTAGTTTTGAAAAGTTATGTTTATCCGTTTTTGGTGTTCCTTGTGTTTCTTTGCTCTTGTAATTCAAGTCTTGTCTGGTTTGGCTTCACAACACAAGGCACTCTTTCTTAGAGGGCAAGAGATTTGATTTCCTGTCTTTGCATGTAATTTAGAATTGGTTATGTCAGACTTTTACTCTTATGACCTAATTCCTAATTTTATCTCTTCTGGTCTTTCCTTCAGCAATTCTCAGTCATCTTTTTTCTATAGTTACTATTGCCCCCCCCCCCCCCACCCTCTTGTTTGTTGTGTGTAACCACCTCTTGTATTGGCGGCATAAAGTGAGAATTAATATGCTGTGTATAAGATATTTCTTTGTGCGGGCTGAATGTTGTTCCCAGATATTAAAGCTTTGATTCATGTTTATTGCCTTTGCACTCTAGTGTCTTCCTGTTGACATTATTTATGTATTTTCACTGTTGATTCGCATGCTATTTGTTTTACATTTCATTCGCAGATGTGAGAAGTTGCATAGCTGTATCTTCTATGAATCCATGGTCACCCCCGTGTAGGTCTCGAGGCCCCATTGTGGGTAAAACAAAAATAGACACACTGCCTCCTCAAAAGCATGTCGTAAGAGTCGACTAATTGGGGAACTTTCTTTGAAGTCGGAGTATATCTGCCTGAGAGGCAGGGGACCAATAGGCTGCATTCAAGGGAATCAGATCTTTAAAACTGAAGCACATGCAACACTTAGGTTCTGGAGTAGGACTGCAGTTCAAAAGTGGACGAACAATCAGAACTTTCGGCTAGAGTGTACAGCTGGTCAATGCGAAGAAGAAGAATCCTTGGTCATCAGCAAAGAATAATTATTTGATCTTACCAAAATGGTTGTTTCGATGCATCCTTGCATACATCGATGTAGGTGATAAACAACAGGGGTGATAAGATAGATCCCTGTCTTAATCCATATGTTACTGTGACTAGTTTGGGTGTTTCCTGTTTTATTCTGAATGCGCATCTACAACACTATACAAACTCTGCATTCTTCGATGAGCTGACTGTTTTCTCCACTTCGATAAATGTCCGTTTTGTCCCTATCGAGCCATTACTTTCCATAATAATATTCTTTTAATAAATAATAAAGTTCTTTTCTATTTAACGTTTAAGTGCGAAGATTACATCTAGGTAGCTTCTATGTCTTCTAAATCATGCCTGTTCTTATGATAACAGTGGTTCTGTCCCTGGTTTCAGCCTCGTTTCTATTTTCTTGGAATACGATTGGTCAACATGATTTAAAAGACAGGTACTTGTATCTCGATAATGGATGCCATCCCACTTGTTTCCTTTGTTCTCCCACGATGATCTAACAACTGCACACATTGCCAGCCAATAGCGACAGTTTGTTGTACTCATGCTGCATCAAATATTCTGTGAAGTTATTCACCGTTGCATTCATTCGCTGTTCGCAGTATATCTATTGGTATTCTATCAACGTTTGGTGCTTTATTTTTGGGATGCTCTTAATGACTTTTCTTTCTCATCAATTAGTATATTTGCTTCTAGCATTGTTGCTCTGTCATTTGAATTGCTCTTTCCTCGTGATCTCCTAAGAGGTTAAAGAGCTCATTAAAGTAAGTATTCCCTTCCTCGTTCTGCATTTTTCTAGCGGATCTGTATATGGCCTTCCTGTCTCATTAATTAATTATGTACGGTTGCGGATCTCGTCTTTTTCTGTATACTTTTGACTACTTTGAAATATTGGTTTGCTAGCTGATTTCTCATTGTCTGCCAATGACTCTCTGAAACATTCCCAGGATTTTGACCTTCCGGCTGGCTACTGTCCCTTGCAGTCTGTCACAAGTCAATCATTCAGCATGTCCTTTACAGAACGTCACTCTCTTTACGTCACTTCCTTCACAGAACGTCACTCTCTTTATGACACGCCTGAATGTCTTTCTTTTTTAACGTATTCTCCAGCTCTTTGTGCTTTCATAACCAATGCATCTTAAAATGTGTGTATCCACATTCATAGAGGCCGGCCTCTGCTTCTTTTTCCAGAAATTGGATCCTCCATCACTATTGTCTCCAGACCACCATGACACTTGACGTGTCCAGAATAACACAGCTTTTGGGACAGGATGCCGTTTCCGAGCCAGTTCTCATTGATGTTCATTCCATGCAGGATGTCGACATTTTTTTCTTCTTCTTAGTTTATGGTATTCTATGAATATTTCTGTAGCATTTCAGTTCAAAAGCTCTGATTTTTGTTTTCTTTTTCAAAGACTGAGTGAGTGTCCGCGACTCTCATCAATAAGTTGCCACAGGAAAGATGTATTATCTAAAATATTTTACTTTGACTTGCTTGCAGGTGCTGAGCCATAAGTACTTTACGCTGGTTAGCCTCTGCATTTCTAAAGCAAGTCTCTTTCTGACTTCTTTTGTGCTATCACTATTATTGTTCATCAGTGAGCCTAAATATTCAAATATTTCAATCTCTGTCAGTTTTAAAATGTAGTCGGTGTGCTTTATTTTAGGTTTTATTTTCAGATTTATAAATAGATTCTCTTTTTTTTCACTGTGCTTTTTGAAAGCCAACATAGTTTTTTTCTCAGCTTTGTAGACTGTTCTTCTTCTTCTTCAGCGATCTCTGGTCATGTGCATAATCCACTGTGGGTCATAAACTGGGATGTCTTTTCAAGGTCTCTTAGGTTTCCCCAAAGCTTAGTTGTCAGTTCTACTGGGTGTTGCCATATGTCGCTCCGCAGCTCCGCCAGGAGAGGACAGTCTTGCAGGACATGTTCTGGAGTCTGTTCAGCACGAAGACACTGGCAGAGAGCTGTTTGGCTCATACCTAATTTATATGAGTGTTTATTGAGTCTGCAGTGTCCATTGCGTAAGCGAAAAACGGTGACTTGGTCTGTTCTGTTCAAGTGCCTCAGAAAATCTTTTACGTAGACATAACCAGTGTTGTTTTTCCAATCTGTTTCTGATTTTCTCTTAATGAGAGTTTTGACTTCTGGAAAAGATAGTGGCTGGTAGGTCTGTAGTTTGTTACTGCCTTCCTTGGCTAAAGCATCTGCGCTTTCATTGACTTTGATGCCGCAGTGAGACGGAATCCGCTGCAAGTGAATTTCTGCCTTATTTGACAACATAGCAAGTTCCTGTGTTAGACTTTGTAGTGTGCTGTCGGTAGGTTTGGACTCAAGGGCCTGTACAGCTGACAGTGAGTCAGTGAGAAAAACTATCCTGCCTGCGGTGATTTGCAGATTGTTCATATACTGTGCTGCCATCAATAGAGCTAAGAGTTCTGCCTTGTAGTTAGAGCAAGTTCGTCCGGTGGGGGCTGCTAGGGACACAGTAATGGCATCTGGGTGTTTTATGTAAACACCTGCCCCACCATTCGTAGTTGCCTCTTTTGCTGATCCATCCGTGTAGATTCTTGTCCAGCTGTCCTGTGGGAACATGTTGTTGAGGTGTTCCATTGTGAGTGCTTTCTTCACTAAAGCGGGCTCAGCATCTTTGTTTCCCAGGTTCGGGATGGATGTTGACACATTGAGTGTCAATAATTCGGAGTCCCAGAGATCGAAAGATAGCTCTTCAGGTGTACATTGTTGGTTAAGTAGTGAAGAGAATGACTTTCCAAATTCCTTCGTTAGATGGTTTAGGCTTGTGCGCTTTATTCTGTTTTTTGTCCTGGCTGCCAGTTTTTCGTGTAATGGGTGGTTTAGCATTCTCTTCATTTTTTCAGCATGTAGAATTGCTTTTGTCCTTCTTCTTTCTTCTAAGGGGATGATGTTGGCTGCCTTTTCCATTTCTACAATAGGTGTAGATTTTATGGCTCCCAGAATTGTACGCAGACTTCTATTTTGCGTTGTGTCTAGTATCTGTTTATTGGAATGGGCTGCTGTTATCCATGACGATGATGCGTATTCGAGAGTTGGTCTGACTGTGCCGGTGTATACCTGCTTCAAGATACAACTGTCTGCTCCCCAAGTGGTGCCTGCCAATTTCTTCATCACACCTTTTTTTCTCATGGCTTTTTTGTTAGTTTCTAGTATGTGATGTTTCCATGTCAGACGACTGTCAAGCTTGACTCCCAGGAAGGTTGGAGTATTGGAGCGTGGAACAGCATCATTGTTGAATTTTAATGTAAACTTTTCCTCCTTTGTAGACAATGAGAAGAGTGTTGCTACAGTTTTGGTAGACTGTTCGAAAGGAAAGCGGTGTTATCTTATCTGAGTTCTAGGATCAGTCTAATTTATCATATCTGAGTTCTATGATATGTCTAATTTATCATATCTGAGTTCCTGAGTGGGTCTACTTCCAGTTTTGAGTGGATCGAAACTGTCTTCACTAATTTCGTTTCTCATATTTTCAGCATAATTATTAAAAAGTAAGAGAGAGAGAGAAGGTAGTCCTGTATTACTCTTTTCTGCACCTCAAACCAGTCCGGTGTTTCACCAGTTACTCTGCCTTCTGCTTGTTGTTCATGGTAAAGAAATTGCATTAGATGTACCACATGTGTTGTAATCACTAAATCACCACAGAGGTGAATATTTGTTACCACTCAGTGTTTCCACGCTTCCGCTTTCCGCATAATTTTTCGGCAGTACTAAGCATAGTGGTTTCATATTCTCCCCACTTAACCTCAGTATTGCCCCTTACAGGTGATCGTTGTTTGAATGATGCTCTACTTTCTCTTGTAACTGTTCTTTTACCCCTTATCGTTTCAAGTTTGCTCTCTTGATGAGACCTTGTTTTTTGGTTAATTTCTATTTGTGTTTCTTGCATGTGAAATGCTTTGCTGTCGACACAAAAATGCTACGGCCAATGTCACATAGACGGATAAGAATGGAACTTGCATTAAAATTCGCATTCTTCTTTTTATAACACTAGTAAGTACGATGACGCTTCAAATGAAAACCTGAAACATTAAACACGGCGACGTCATAATAACAGTTTAAAGATAGCGAAAAGCAGCGTCCTGTACCCTCTTTGCTTGGGAAAAAAAAAAAATGAGTGAAGGAAGAAAAACTAGCAGAAATTCATCTTGGCAGTAAACCCCGATTTGATTTCCAGTAACAGTTTTCGAGGGAAAACCACCATCTTCTATTTGCAAACGCAGCAAATGTTATTGAAGAGCATCAATGTGTCGTTTCAGTTCTTGAGTAACCTTACAGACACATTGCGGTACCGTAGCACATCATGGATAATATGGTGTGCTGAAGCTTGTCAGATGTCAAATGTGCAGCACAGTCACTCATAGTAAATCAGCGGTTGTCCTGAACGAGGTCGTCAACGGCTGCAGTAGACTCTGGTGTCACTCATAGTAAATCAGCGGTTGTCCTGTACGAGGTCTTAAACCGCTGCAGTCGACTCTGGTGTCTGATTCTGTCGGCAAAAGTCCGTCATCGAAGTTACGCTGTTTTGAAACTACTTACTCCTCTCCTACACTTACTGGACTGACAAGTATGCATCTCTATACTGGACCTTCATTCGCCGATGAATTTCGGTAGTTTTCACTCCTTCTCTGATCAAAAAACAAAATGGACACAGAACGCTGCTTCTCCTTGGTGCATGCCAAAAGTGGGAAGGCCATCTTTAAAATGTCATTATGACGTCCCCGCGTTTGTTTGCACTTTGATGTCACTCTTGACATCCTCAACAACAAAACTGACAGGTACAATGGCATGGTTACTGGAATTTCTATTAAACCTTTGAGGTTTTCATTTGAAGCCCTTTCGAAAAGTTTTTTTCCCTCTTGATGGAGCAGTTGTTCCATTTGTACCGAGTGTGAATTTTTTAATCTCTCTGGTAAAAGACTTTATTCGTAACAAGATTGTGTTGGCTGCACAAAACCCATATTCTCCCCCAATAATGAAATACTCAACAATGCCAATGGAAAGTAAAGACAAATCATAAACGCAGTATGTTTTACCAATACTCTGTTACCAATGCTAAACCAGGGCATTAAACTAAAAGAACGGAAATTAAAGACATGTGTCATGTTTTAGAAAAGTAGTCAGCATAATCCGAAGTGACCACAAAAGAAAAAAAAATATATACATTTAGAATGGTGGGAATAACACATGCGATTCGATTTATTAAAAAATAAAGATTGAAATGGTTTGAAGGCCTGGTCTTAATGAGCCCAGTACCACCGGTTGCAAGAGCTTATAACACGAGAATGGATAAATCAAGAAGCAGAGAAAGACCAAGAAGAAAATGGATAGATGGAGTTAACTGGTTGAAATTCAACAATATCACCATGCAGCAAGCGAGCGAGCAGGCACTATCATAGAAACTGACCATTAGCCATGATTGCGAAGCCTAATAGCAAATTTCTTAGCAAAAACTTTGTGGTATGTGATTCAGGATGTTAATTGTTCAACGCTGATTACATTAGAAAGTTTAATCAGATTTGCAAAAAAAAATGTATATATCTAGGGTGATACATATTATATTCAGTAGCCTGGTGACCTTGTCTACTCCGCCTTCTGTTAATACATTGATCATTTCACTTGTGATGGTCTTTGAACCTAGAGTGTGCGTGTATATATATATAAATATATGTATATATTTATACTTGTACATATACATCTATGTATTTACATATAAACAATACAGACACGGAAAAGGAACAACATGGATTCGTCGCAATAGGTAACAGATTAGAATTTCTAATGAACATAGGTTAGTTGCGTATCCTTTACAGGACGTTGCAGAACCAACCCCAACAGCCCCTGGCTGTTGTGTGGTTTTTCTAGACAATTACATCCAGTAGTATGCCATTGCTTTCTGGACGGTCGGCTTTCTTGATACCACTTTGGAAACCAAAACAAGGCGCATGGCCCGCAGCTGGGTTAGAACCCGGCATCCCGGCATTACGAAGCGATCACATCGACTTAGCCACAGAGCTGACCTAATAAACATAACCTGGATAAAATAGTCAAGTCGTTCGTATAGAAAAGAGGATAACCTCATCATTGTGGTTTTTCTGTATTCTAGAATCTGATGTCAAAAATAAAGAATAAGTAATTGATGTGGTTTTTCAGTCAACACGTGTAAGATTGCAGATTACCTGTAATTGCCGGCATCAACTAGAATTCGTACACAGCTTCATCCTCCCTCCTGCTCCCAAGCACGTGAAGCCCAGTCTTTCCCAGACGACCGGGTGGTCTTGTAAATGGTCGAATCAGTGACCACCGTCAACAACAACTTCGCTTCTTCAACATAGAATGCCACCGGATACAGCTCTTAGATCACCGACTGTCCAACTCACCAGAATGATCCAGCGATGAACACAAAAAGGGATATTCAGCATGTCATTTTCAGTTCTCAAGCAGCAGTGAACATTTTAGTGACATGTTACTAAATTATCGGGGTCATCAACATAACCTGATCAACCTCCCCTGTATATGCGATAGGTAGGTAAGTAAGCTGTACCTCATCAGGACATCCTATATGCGATAAAGACACTGTAACACAAAGTGCCACCATGCGGATGAGGATCAGCAGTGGAGAGGTTCTCGAAACCCGGTTCAGCCGTTAGGACATATTTAAGGACCGGTTATATTTAGGGCCCCTGGCGAAAGCCAGGGTGGGGCTTTAAAATAACTAAAAACTGCATCTCACTTGAGGACGACGAATAAATGAAGGGGAGGGTCACTTAGGGATGTTATGGACACCATGTTATGAAAATCGAAACTGAGATGGAAGGCTGCTAATTTGAGAGAACTAAACTCAACATATTGGTGACACCTCCTCAATTTCAAGGCTGGCCTATGGACATACATGACATTGAAGATGATCACTGGCAGTTTCTGATATCTTTAAAAAAGCTGCAACATTAAAAAAAAAAAAAAAGGATTTCTCTATGTGTAAAAAGGAGATACATTATTCTTTATACTCTTGTCAACTCATCACTCAGCATATTATCAAAACAACTTACCCGAACACCGATTTCCCATTCAGCGACCTTCACCTTTGATGCTACATTAAGGAGCAGTAGGACTGAAAGGACTGAACTTATACAAACATCGCCTGTATGAGGATCAAAATATAACTTCTTCAACCCGAATTTATTTCAGAAACTAGATTCGCATGCCACCATTACTTATATCATCCAGTGGATTATAGATCTAGGCAGCGACAAACACAGTTTATGTAATTCACTGTGTCAGTCAGTCCAAGAAGAATTAAAACAAAGATTAGCATCCAGAATTCCGTCTTGCAAGCAACTAAGCTGTCAATAAAGTGGCTTCAGACTTTTTGCTTAAGTATCCCCCCACTCTTGTAGGAGTGCATGTACATGACATATTTTTAATGTAGTCGAGTAGATGGTATTACGCAGGCGTCCCCGCTTCTTCTTTTTGTTCATTAATAACAGTTACATGGGACATTTTTTTCTGCACTTACAAGGATGAATAATTAGGTGTTTAAAAGATTGAATTTGACGTTTAAGTATCTTCTTTATTTAGCCACTATGCCTCCCAAATTTTCCACTAAGTCAATCTGGAGTTTAAAAAAATAAAGCTGACGATTACTTAAGAGTGCACGAATTCTCACCCTAGTAACGGGATAAATGCACCACAGAATAAAGAGAGTGCTGTTAAATTTTCTGCAAGATGAAATGTCACTCTAAATGGGGTGGGGTGGGGTGGGGGGGGGGAAGCCTGAAAGTGACATTCCACCCTCTCCCCATTGTAGAATTATTACCATTCTGTCCAGTCCCGTCTGTCAGCCTTTTCTCTGACATGTATAACAACTGATGTAATCTGCCCCCACATTCATTTTCCATCAACATTGAACGAATAAGAAAGCAAAAACATTGACCACCTCATAAGTCTCTCGTAGCTTGGATGATGTCAAAAACATTATAGGTTGATACATATTTAATACAAATATGATTGAAACGTTTCAACAGCTGATTCTGTAGTTGGTTTTGAGATCTGTTCTAGCATCTTATTTGATCCTTACCAGGAGATATCAACTCTACTCCTGTCAGAGGTCAGTTCTTCTTCGTCTTCTTCTGCGTACGACATCTGTCATGCTAAAAATTGAGTCCCGTCTGGGTCATAAATAGGATTGTGAGTTTAAGGTCGCCACCAGTCCCCCATAGCTTCTCTTGCAATGTGGCTCCCTTGGACCAGACCCATAGTCTTTGCTGGGAGAGGTTAGGGCAGTGCTGCAGTATGTGCTCAGGGGTCTGTCTTTCTGCTCCACAATCACAGGCAACAGATTCTTTTATGCCCCTCCTGTACAGGTGTGCTCGAAGACCACAGTGTCCTGTCTGAAGTCTAACAATTGATGTTTTGTTCTTTCCTGTTGAGTTTGATAATGCTGTCATTCTCTGGTCTGTAATCTCCGTTCTGCCTTCTCCACTCCCGCTTGAAAGACTGTTTAAGCGCTGTTTTGGTTTCCTTGTAGCTGTGTGGTGAATGAGGTTGTGGAAGATTACTCCCAGCTTTTGCCAACTAATCTGCTCTCTCATTTCTTCTTGAATAACACAGTGGGCTGGTATCCACTGCAAGACAAGTTCTGCTTCCTTGGAGAGTAAGCCAATGTTGGTCCTTAGATCTGCCTATTAGTTTGTCTTTTTTTTTTCTTGATAGTGCTTGGAGAACAGGCAATGAGTCACCAAGTATAACAATTTTGTGCCCTCTGCGTTCTTGAGTGATGAGATGTTGGACTGCAGAAAGGAGGGCAGTTGCCCCAGCCCTGAAGTTAGTGCAGATGTCACCTGCTGGTAAAGAGAGAGAGAGAGAGAGAGAGAGAGAGAGAGAGAGAGAGAGAGAGAGAGAGAGAGAGAGAGAGAGAGAGAGAGAGAGTTTCTGCTCTACAGCTAGCGGGTTTAATGTATATTCCACAGCCGCCCTTTCTGACTGCATCTGTAGCAGCGTCATCGGTGAAAAGCTGGGTCCATGTGGTGTTGGGGATACCACTCATCTAGCATATATATATATATTTGGCCTAGCTAAGACGTCATCACTTACAAGCCATAGAAGGCAAATGTAGTCCTAAAGGTACCAGGGATCACTTCAAAAGATGCCCAGACGAAGACACAACAGAGAACCCTGGCTCTTGCTATGCTAGATAAGTAGTATCCCCAACATACACACACACACACACACACACACACACAGAGAGAGAGAGAGAGAGAGAGAGAGAGAGAGAGAGAGAGAGAGAGAGAGAGAGAGAGAGAGAGAGAGAGAGATTTTCATTATATTTGCATGAATTTAGTTTCTCTCACTTAATCGAATATGACTTACTAGGTCCCACTATAGCTTCAACTTCCCTTACAACTGCTTAGCATACTTGAGGTAGTTTTGAGAGGCTTTTCATTGCCGCCATCAGTCCAGGTCCACAGTAGCCCACCCCCACCCCCCATAGAAGTCCCGTTATAAATCTCAAGAGAAAAAAAAAAGTTGCTGATGTGCATCATCCCTTTAAAGCGTTGGGTACCTCCAGCTAAATGCATAAGACTGTTGCTAAAAATGTGTCTCACGCCTCAATCCTTTTGTGTGTGCCTGTGGAGAAGTGATACCAGGGTGCCATTCAATAATCTTACTTTGCCATTGGCCTGTGGACGGTATAGACTTATACCGTCATGTTAAGCTCTGAAAATTTAAAAAACTTCCTTTATTAACCTAACTTTGAACTGAGTCCCGTTATCAGTTAGTCTGATGGAAACCCTACTGTGATAAAGTTAGAAAGTAATGTCTCTGCCACGTTCTCTGAGTCGGTGGATGTCAGCACTGTTCTCTGTACCCACATCGAGCAATAATAAACTAAGGCATAGGCATTCTTCTTCTTTGTGAGAGACAGTGGACTAATCAGATGTACTGCCAGTCTTTTGAATAATATTTAAGTTATAGAAATTTCACTCAAACCACTGGTTCTGTCTTACCCTTCGGAGATATCTTCTGACAATCAAGGCATGATTAAACATAGGGCAATATATCTCTTGTTATCCCAAGCGAAAAGTAGGGACATGAGATGTATTGTGCCGTCGAGCCAGTTCCCATATGTGCACAGAACGCTGACAAAGGCACGGCAATCATAAATGTCTATACATTTTGCTGTTCCATTTCACAGTCACTTGAACATTATTTAGCCCTTTACTGTAACATTATCAGTGTCTGCGGATTAGGCGTTGCAAAGGCGTTTCGTAATCCCAGGGTGCCAGGTTCGATAATGTTTACTTTTACTTAATGTATGGATAAAAAGATGAAAGAAATGAGAGAGACTACGGAAGGGCAGAATGTTAGACGAGCCTGCGTAGCCAATTCTGAACTCTTTGAAAAAAAATGTTTATTTGTTCGTTCGTTCACGCATTCCTTGTTAATACTGTTATTTAAATATGGCCAAATTTAAATAAAATTGATACTATCATATTCAAGGAGAGGGGGTGTGGGGCGGGGAGAGGAGAAGAATCAGGATATACTAAGGACAACAGAAAAAGAGCTAAAAATAAATAAGTTACTAGGGCCACCAAAACCTAGAAAATGTGTATGTTTCGGGAAGGGTCACCTCACACTTTAAAATTTATTAGGGCTGGGTTATCAAAGTGACTAAGTCCCAGTCTCAAGCGCTCCTTGCACAAAACGGGAACGTAGCTAATCACTTCAACCAGGAATCTCTCAAAGTGGCTGGAGGAGATATTTAACGACGACTTTATATATATATATATGTATTAGAGGTCGTAAATTCCAGCATTTTCGCAGTACACAACAAGGCTCACTCCTGATACCTTATCAAAATCAAACGACAAAAGGCAGAACAGAACTAAAGAAGAAGACGACAACTAAAAATCTTTCAAGAAAGTTTCTTAAGAAATATTCGAAGAAGTTGTCATATTGACCGCATACAATGTCGATGGGTCTTCAAATGTATCAATGGTACTATATATTTAGAACACCAAGCTGTGTTCGAAAGGTTCTTCACTTACATTTACATCAAAAGAGATTGCCAACACACAGACTGCGTCTTTCTTTTCGAACGTTTTTTCGAGCTGACTTTTGCACGCATTGCATTGAAGTCTAAATTATTTACTGAAATTAAGCTTCTCTTTCTCATTCTATGTTTCAAACTGTATAAATATAACAGCAGCAGCAGCAGCAACAACAAAAACGACAACATCAATAATAGCAACAACAACAACATACAACAAACATTTTGCATTGGCTTAAGAATTCCTTTCCCTGACAGCATCATGGAAACATAATAGGCACGGATCTCTGCAGTAAACATTTGATATTTATTTATTTTGGTCTCTTCCACCATGACACTGTATCACATTTGAAACACATCACATACATAAATGTTACCCTATACTTTGAACTCATGCTCAAATATATAAATATATTAACACCGGCGTTGATGGATTCCAGATGAAACAAGACTGAAAACACTGCAATTACAATATTTTTGTGAAATCCATCAATTCGCAGATCAGAGTCCAACATCATGTACACAAAAACGGCGGTTCCGGGTAAGTAACAAATAATGAATACAGTCGATATTAGTACCACAATTTTGACTACTTTACCATCTCTATCAGCTACGACAGTGTTGGCAGTGGACGTGGTAGTTTTTCGACGCCATTTTGATTTCTTTCGTAAAGTTGAGACAAGAATTGCGGTGCAGATTGCCACTGTGCAGAATGCCAATGTTGGGATTGTGTTGTTTGTCATAAATCCGATGGCCTCTATTTTGTTTCGGTCTTCTATAAAGGATATTCCAAACAAGGTCCTGTTTTTTAATGGGTTAAAAATTTTGGCTGGTCGAGTAGTGTAGAACATTGGACAAGCGCTTGCAATCATCAACACATAGACAACAATAAGATACAGTACTGTCCTCTTGGGGGTAAACAAATTCTTGACTCTCAGTGGCGCAGTAACACAGAGACATCTCTCTAACGTGATGTAAGCGGTTATCCAAGTGCTGACTCTAGTGAATATTAGATGACACAGGGTCGAAATATACATGACGTCACTGCCGACAAATGGCAGATCTAGCGCCATAAATGCTGGCATAAAGGAAATATTTGCATAAAGCAACGTAATCAGGGAACCCAAGTCTGATGTGGCCAGACCAAAGAGGCTTATGTTGACAGTGTCACGCAGGCCCTGTTTAGAAAAGACAATTATGTTGAGAATATTGGTGAAAATTCCAAGAATGCACACGGCTAAAGCCGGACCCCAAAGGTTGACTAATAGGAAATAGTAGAGAGCTTCATCGGCTAACAGTACCTGCCTTGTAGAAGTGTTCATCAGATGTTTGTGATTTTCTCCGTTGGCGAGTTTTGTTAGATTTGTGTTGGACATATCGAATGAAATAATCAGACTGAATAATTTTTCTTGAAATTTAAGGTTTAGTATGTAGTGCGTTTGAGTGGCACAAATTAAATTTTCTTTTTACCAAGCCAGAAAACGTTTCATTTTTAGTATAACAGTCGGCTGTGGAAATCTACCACTGGTACTTGGAGATCTTATGGTGGTAAATTAAGTAACTTCGAAGTCACATAGCGGCATATATACCTATACAAAAGGCAGCCTCGTGTGGTATTGTTGATTCATTGACCATTCACTAACAATTTGCTAATTTCTCCTTGTCCAAATCCAACTATTATACGCACATTTATTAAGTGGTAAACAACGAAATATTGATCGCTTCTCGTGATAGAGTAAAGACAGCAAGCATTTTTGTATTAGACGCAAAAAACATTATAAAAATGTATTATAATTATAATAATTCTGGTCTAGTATTATTTCCCCTATAATAAAATACTATCCATTTTTATGGATCTCATGAGTGAGACACTGGAGTTACCCCCTTTCTTTCCTGAAATAATAGATTTCATGTAAAAGAAGTCTGAACTTCTGTACAGAGACGCAAAAAAAAAGTAATTTGCCGCTAACTACTAAGAAGGGGGCAAATGTGTTTCTTTAATTTGGTCATGACAGCCGTAGATACAATCAAATGTAAAAACTGTGTTTAATCGTCGCTCGCTTGTTTTTCTGTTAGTATTCACCTATGGAGGGGACAGAACTTCAACAAAAAATAATATCATGACTATAAGAGTGACTGTATGCGAAGACATTCAGAGAAAATTATACATTTACAACTACGGGGTGTATCCAATAAGTCATCTTTGAGTATCAAATTACAGTTTACTAGTAACGTCAATACAGTGTAGCAGTGTATGTTTTCATGAATGTTTTCTTCAACAATAATTTACAGTCACCAAATTGTATGCCGTCTTGTCTCCCCCTTCTTATATTCTTCTTTTATCGATTTGGGTGTGAGGGAGATATTAAGTTCTGCTTCTGGCTGCCTCCACCATAGAAACTCAATGCTGTTGTAGTTTTGAAAAGTTATGTTTAACCGTTTTTGGTGTTCCTTGTGTTTCTTTGCAGTTCTCTTGTAATTCAAGACTTGTCTGGTTTGGCTTCACAACACAAGGCACTCTTTCTTAAAGGGCAAGAGATTTGATTTCCTGTCTTTGCATGTAATTTAGAATTGGTTACATCAGACTTTTAATCTTATGACCTAATTCCTAATTTTATCTCTTCTGGTCTTTCCTTCAGCAATTCTCAGTCATCTTATTTCTATAGTTACTATTGCCCCACCCCCCCCCCACTCTTGTTTGTTGTGAGTAACCACCTCTAGTATTGGCGGCATTTAGTGAGAATTAATATGCTTTGTATAAGATATTTCTTTGTGCGGGCTGAATGTTGTTCCTAGATATTAAAGCTTTGATTCATGTTTATTGCCTTTGCACTCTATTGTCTTCCTGTTGACATTATTTATGTATTTTCACTGTTGATTCGCATGCTATTTGTTTTACATTTCATTCGCAGATGTGAGAAGTTGCATAGCTGAGTGTTCTATGAATACATGGTCACCCCCGTGTAGGTCACGAGGTCACATTGTGGGGGAAAACAAGAATAGACCCACTGCCTCCTCAAAAGCATGTCGTAAGAGACGACTAATTGGGGAACTTTCTTTGAAGTCGGAGTATATCTGCCTGAGAGGCCGGGAACCAACAGACTGCATTCAAGGGAAACAGATCTATAAAACTGAAGCACATGCAACACTTAGGTTCTGGAGCAGGACTGCAGTTCAAAAGTGGACGAACAATCAGAACTTTCGGCTAGAGTGTACAGCTGGTCAATGCGAAGAAGAAGAATCCTTGGTCACCAGCAAAGAATAATTATTTGATCTTACCAAAATAGTTGTTTCGAGGCATCCTTGCATACGTCGATGTAGGTGATAAACAGCAGGGGTGATAAGATAGATCCCTGTCTTAATCCAGATGTTACTGTGACTAGTTTGGGTGTTTCCTGCTTTATTCTGAATGCGCATCTACAACACTATACAAACTCTGCATTCTTCGATGAGGTGACTGTTTTCTCCACTTCGATAAATGTCCGTTTTGTCCCAATCGAGCCATTACTTTCCATAATAATTTTCTTTTAATAAATAATAAAGTTCTTTTCTATTTAAAGTTTAAGTGCGAAGATTACATCTAGGTAGCTTCTATGTCGTCTAAATCATGTCTGTTCTTATGATAACAGTGGTTCTGTCACTGGTTTCAGCCTCGTTTCTATTTTCTTGAAATACGTTTGGCCAACATGATTTAAAAGACAGGTACTTGTATTTTGAAAATGGATGCCATCCCACTTGTTTCATTTGTTCTCCCACGATGATCTAACAACTGCACACATTGCCAGCCAATAGCGACAGTTTGTTGTACTCATGCTGCAACAAATATTATGTGAAGTCATTTACCGTTGCATTCATTCGCTGTTCGCAGTATATCTATTGGTATTCTATCAACGTTTGATGCTTTATTTTTGGGAGGCTCTTAATGACTTTTCTTTCTCATCAATTAGTTTATTTGCTTCTAGCATTGTTGCTCTGTCATTTGAGTTGCTCTTTCCTAGTGATCTCCTAAGAGGTTGAAGAGCTCATTGAAGTAAGTATTCCCTTCCTCGTTCTGCATTTTTCTAGCGGATCTGTATATGGCCTTCCTGTCTCATTAATTAATTATGTACGGTTGCGGATCTCGTCTTTTTCTGTATACTGTTGACTACTTTGAAATATTGTTTTGCTAGCTGATTTCTCATTGTCTGCCAATGACTCTCTGAAACATTCCCAGGATTTTGACCTTCCGGCTGGCTACTGTCCCTTGCAGTCTGTAGTTTATGTCACCAGTCAATCATTTAGTATGTCCTTTACAAAACGTCACTCTCTTTATGTCACATCCTTCACAGAACGTCAATTTCTTTGTGCTTTCATAACCAGTGCATCTTAAATTTTATGTATCCACCTTTACAAAGGCCGGTCTCTGCTTCTTTATCCAGAAATTGGATTCCCCATCACTGTTGTCTCCAGACCACCATGACGCTTGACATGTCCAAAATAACACAACTTTTGGGACAGAATGCTGTTTCCGAGCCAGTTCTCCTTGATGTTTATTTCATGCAGGATGTCGACATTCTTCTTCTTCTTAGTCTATGGAATTCTAAGAATGTTTCTGTAGCATTTCAGTTCAAAAGCTGTGATTTTTTTTTCTTTTGCAAGAAAGAAACTTACCACTAGTAAGTACGATGGCGCTTCAAATGAAAACATAAAACATTAAACACGGCGACGTCATAATAACAGTTTAAAGATAGACAGCGAAAAGCAGCGTCCTGTACCCGTTTTGCTTAAAGAAAAAAAAATAGTGAAGGAAAAAAAAAAAAAAAACCAACAGAAGTTCATCTTGGCGGTAGTAAACCCAGGTTTAATTTCCAGTTTTTTTTTTTTTTTAGAGGAAACACCATTTTCTTTTTGCAAACGCCGCAAATGTTATTGACAGGCATCAATGTGTCGTTGTTTCAGTTCTGGAGTAAGCTGCGGCGGCCGTCACTTTACAGACACATCGCGGTACCGTAGCACATCATGCATAATATGGTGTGCTGAAGCTTGTCTGATGACAAATGTGCGGCAGTGTCACTCATAGTAAATCAGCGGTTGTACTGTACGAGATCTTCAACAGCTGTAGTCGACTCTGGTGTCACTACTCGGTGTGTCTGATCCTGTCGTGAAAAGTCTGTCACCGAAGTTACGCTGTTTTGAAACTACTTCCTCCACTAATATCTTGCTGGACTGACAAGTATGCGTCTCTATACTGGACCTTCATTCGCCGATGAATTTCGGTAGTTTTCACTCCTTCTCTGATCAATAAACAAAATGGACACAGAACGCTGCTTCTCGTTAGTGCATTCAAAAGTGGGAAGGCCATCTTTAAACTGTCATTATGAAGTCCCCGCGTTTGTTTGCACTTTGATGTCACCTACTTAACACTCTTAACATCCTCAACAACAATACTGATAGGCTCAATGGCATGGTAAATGTAATTTTTATCAAACATTTAAGCTTTTCATTTGAAGTTATTTCGAATAAAGTTATTTAGGCTCTTGATGGAGCTGTCGTTCCATGTGTACCGAGTGTGAATTTTTGAATCTCTGTGGTAAAAAAACCTTATTCGTAACAAGATTGTGCTGGCAGGAAACTAAAGATAAAAAATAAACGCAGAATTTTTTTATACCAACACTCTGTTATCAATGCTAAACCTGGGCATTGACTGACTTTCTACCCCACCAGGACATCACACAAGCAATAAACACCCGATGACACAAAGTGCCACCATGTGGATGAGGATCACCGTGGAGAGGTCCCAGAAACCGCGTTCATACAATTGGCCATACTTATGGCCTGCCTATATTGCGGCCCCTGGCTAAAGCCAGGGTGGGGCTTCAAATAAAAAATTCCGTCCTAAAAAGGACGTAAGGATACTTGTGTTGAACCTGGGCATTAAACAAAAATAAGGGGAATTAAAGCAGTCAGCATAATCAGAAGTGACCACAAAATAAAAGAATATACATTTAGAATAGTGGGAATAACACATGTGATTCGATTTATTTAAAAATAAAGACTGAAATAGTCTGGCGGCCTGGTCATAACGAACTCAGTATCACCGGTTGCAAACACATATAACGCGAGAATGGATACATCAAGAAGCAGAGAAGGCCGAGAAGAATATTGATAGATGTAGTTAACTAGCTGAAATTCAACAATATCGCTATGCAGCAAGCGAACAAGCAGGCACTATCACGGAAACATATCATTAGCTATGATTGCAAAGCCCAACAGCAAATTTCTTAGCATAAACTTTGTGGTATGACTCAGGATGCTAATTTTTCATCATTGATAACATTCTAGAGTTTCATCAGGATCGCAAAAATTTTTTATGTCTAGGGTGATACATATTATATTCAGTAGCCTGGTGACCTTGTCTGTTCCGCATTTTGTTAATACATTGATCATTTCACTTGTGATGGTCTTTGAACCTGGAGTGTTTATGTATGTATGTATATACACACACACACACACAAATATGTATATATAAACAGTGCAGAAATGGAGGAAAAAAAATGGATTCGTCGAAACAAATAACAGAAACGAACATCCGATGAACATAACCTGGGTAAAATAGGGAAGTTGTTCATGCAGAAAAGATGATAACCTCATCATTGTGATTATTCTGAATTATAGAATCGGATGTTAAAAATGCAAAATAAGTATAAGTTGTGGTTTCTCAGTCAACACTTGTACGATTTCAGATTACCTCTAATTGTCAGCATTACCTGGAATTCGTATACAGCTTTATTCTTCCTCCTGCTCCCAAGCACGCGTTGCCCTGTCTTTCACAGATGGCCGGTTGGCAGTGTAAATTGTCCAATCAGCAACTACCGTCAGCATCAACTTAGCTTCTTCAACATAGAATGCCACTGGATATAGCTCTTAGATCACCAACTGTCCAGCTCACTATAATGATCCAACAGAGATGAACACAGAAAGGAATGTAATTTTCAGTTCTCAAACAGCAGTGAACGTTTTAGTGACATGTTATTAAATCCTGGGTGTCATCAACATAACCTGATCAGCCTCCCTTGTATATGAGGTAGGTAGGAAGGTAAGTTGTACTCCATCAGGACATCACACAAGCAATAAACACTCGGTGACACAAAGAGCCACCATGCGGATGAGAATCACCCGTGGAGGGGTCCCGGAAACCCGGTTAAGTCCAAGTCCTTTCGAGAAAAAAAAATAAAAGGTCGACCACTTTCAGACTGCTGCTAGCTAGCCGAGGCTGCTAACAGTCTCCGCCTATATTTGTGGTCTGGGTTATTTGCGTCACTTTCGTGATTAAATTCGATTGTTTGCGCCATTTCTGGGCTTGATGCTTCCATCAGATTCAGGCCGCTAGTCCTCCATACTGGTTTTACTTGTGCATGTCTTTCCTCTTCTTGGTGTTTCCAGTTTGTTTTGTCTCCCTTTGATTTGGCTAGGCATATTTCGTAGAACCCGGTTCAGCAATAGGCCATATTTAAGGCCCGGCTATATTTAGGGCCCCTGGCAAAAGCCAGGGTGGGGCTTCAAAAAAACTAGAGATTGCATCTCACTTGAGGACAACGAATACATAAGGGTCGCTTAAGGATGTTATGGACAGCAAACTTTAGTGATGTAATGAAGATTGAATACCGAGATGGAGGGCCGCTAATTTGAGAGAAAGGAACTCAACATATTGGGGCCTCACCTCCTCACTTTGATGGCTGACCGAAAGACATACATGACATTGAAGGTGATCACTGGCAGTTTCTGATATCTTTATAAAAGTCACAGCCACAACATAAAACAAGCATTTCTCTATGTGTAAAAATGCCACCCTTTTTGCCAAGACAAAGGGCTGTGAGGCAGAATATTCTCAAGTAGTCATGCAGAAGATACACAGATATCCAGTATAGATAAAAATGTAAATGTTGCATTGTGTGTTACAGCTAATCTCAAAAAGTTCTTTACGATTGCTTTAGAATTTTCACACAACGTTGTATTCAAATACGAGTGTGTTTTTATGTAAGAGTGTTGCACATAGCTCCAGAAACGATCACATCGGCTTTTATTTCGTTGCCGCCCCGGTGCGGGTTTTTATTTCCAGTGGTATCATTTCGTTGTGGCATGGGGATCTTTGTAAATGGCGGTGGAATTGGTCTGTGTTAATTGATTTGCTTTTGAATTATTCTGCATGAAGCTGTATGAGATAATTAATTATTTCGTTATGGCACGACGAACTGTTGAATGATTAAATGGAAACATAAATTAATACTTTCCGGACTTGCATGAAAGTGAGCTGTGTCGTTTACCGTTGCGTTCCCGAACTTTGACTGTTGACCTCATTAATCCTATAGTAGTAGTTGTTGTTGTGGTTGGCCGGGTTGTTACAACTTCAGGCTGTCATAGGAGAGACCCAGATTCGACCTCCCAGTATGGTGGTAAGAGTTTTTTCTGTCGGGAGCACAGTTAGACATCCTAACCTCACAAAGTCTGTGGCGACAACACTAGCCATGCGGCGTCTTTGGCTCACCGACCTAAAAAGGTGGTAAAACAGGCAGTAGTGATAGTTTTTTTTTTTTTTAGTTGTTGTGGTGCTGGTGGTTGTGGTAGTTGTAGTACTGGTACTCTATGGGTGATGTGATAGATAGTACACTGACCGCGTTCACTTCTAGTTACAATTCCTGCTTCCCATTTTAGGCTGGGTGGACAAGGATGCCAGGGTCAATTAAAAAATATTGTGTGATGAATTTCAAATCCTTAGGACAGAGAGAGAGAGAGAGAGAGAGAGAGAGAGAGAGGGAGAGAGAGAGAGAGAGAGAGAGAGAGAGAGAGAGAGAGAGAGAGAGAGAGAGAGGAGTAGTCGGTGGTTTGGGGGAGGGAAGGGGAGGATAACAGAAACTGTTAACTGAGAGAGCTTAGAATTTATTTCCATCCAGACTATATGCGAGAGTATCCTGGTCCTTCGGGAACAGAACAAACCTCTACAACATAGCAAAAATTATACTTATAATCTACAGACAGAGGACATATATTTAGCCATATACTCATTCACATACTTCAAAGCAATGGGAATTTCCCTCAGGCTGGCACTCATCCCCATAAATTGACAGGAGATACATTATTCTTTATACTCTTGTCAACTCATCACTCAGCATATTATCAAAACAACTTACCCGAACACCGATTTCCTGTTCATCAACCTTCAGCTTTGGTGCCACATTAAGGAGCAGCAGGACTGAACTCATACAAACGTCGCCTGTATGAGGATCAAATTCTAACTTCTTTAACCCGAATTTATTTCAGAAACTAGCATCCAGTGGATTATCGATCTGGGCAGCGACTAACGTAATTCAAGTAACTCACATGTGTCTTGTGTAATCAATCAAAGAAGAATTAACGCAAAGATTAGCCTCCAGAATCCCATCTTGCGAGCAACTAAGCTGTCAAGAAAGTGGCTTCAGACTGTTGCACTTGTGGTAGTATCCCTCCACTCTTGTAGGAGTGCATGTACATGACATATTTTTAATGTAGTTGAGTACATGGTATTACGCAAGCACCCCCGTTTCTTCTTCTTCATTACTGACAGTCACATGGAGCACTAAACACTTTTTTTAACACTAACAAGGAGAAATACAAAAAAAAAAATTTTTTTTTAAAATAAGCTGTGAAAGGTAGGTAGATAGTTGTACCCCACCAGGACATCACACAAGCGATAAAAACCGGATGACACAAAGTGCTACTATGCAGATGAGGATCACCCTTGGAGAGGTCCCAGAAACCCCTTTCAGTCGTTAGGCCATAAAGGTAAAGGTGAAGTCGGGAGATGTGAACAAGCGTCGTTGCACACGGTTATAAACCATAAGTGCTCTGCCACCAGTACGGACAACATTTACCCAAGAGTATCACTATGGTACCCTTTTCCTAGAGGCTGGGTGAACCCCAGGAGCCGCCCGGTTTCGAACACCAACCGTGGGCTGCAGCAAGTCGCAGCTGGAGTTGAAAACGAGCTTCTTATCGACTGCGCTAACGCGGCCCCCGTAGGCCATATCTAGGCAAGGTCACGTCTATTTCGTGGCTATATTCATGGCCCCCGGCAGAAGCCAGGGTGGGGCTTCAAATAACAACAAATTGCATTCCACATGAGGACGACATTTTTATTTGGTTGCTTCACTTTCAATTCTTCGGCATACTTGAGGAAGTTTTGAGAGGCTTATCATTGCCGTCCTCAGTCCAGGTCCACGGTAGCACCCCTAGAGGTCCCGTTATGGGTCTCCAGAAAACAAAAATAAAGTTGTTGATTTGGGTACCTCCCGCTACAAGCATTAGACTGTTGCCAAAAATGTGTCTCACGCCCCAGTCCTTTTCGCGTGTGCCTGCTGAGCAGTGATACCAGGGTGCTATTCAGTAATCTTACTTAGACATTGGCCTGTGGACGGTATGGACTTATAACGTCATGTTAAGCTCTGAAAATTTAAAAACTTCCTTTATTAAATAAACTTTGAAATGATTCCCATTAGCAGGTAATATCTGATGAAAAAACCCACTCTGATGAAGTTAGAAAGTAATGTCTCTGCCACGTTCTCTGAGTCGGTGGATGTCAACACTGTTCTCTGGACCCACTCGAGCAACGAACACACGAACGAACAAACTTTATTTTTAGAGGGTTACAAATTAGACACGCAAACCCGTCTGACATTCGGCCCTTCTTAGCACTCATTTTTCAGAGTACCAATGCCTGAGCTAAGGTCAGAATATAGGCATTCTTCTTCTTTGTGAAAGACAGTGGACTAATCAGATGTAATGCCACTCTTTTGAATAACATTTAAGTTATAGAAATTTCACTCAAACCACTGGTTCTGTCCTGCCCTTCGGAGATATCTTCTGACAATCAAGGCATGATTTAACATCTGGCAATATGTCTCTTGTTATCCCAAGCGAAAAGTAGGGACATGAGATTCATTGTGTCGTCGAGCCAATTCCCATGTGTTCACAGAACGCTGTGTGTATGGCCCACCTGAAGGATTTGTTGCAGCAGGTAGTTTTGAGATATCAAGTTGACAGATATCTTGGGTGTTCCCCTCCCCTCCCCTTGATACAACTTGTATGTAGAAGTCACCCTTTGGCATGGTATTGTCAATCTTAGGCAACTTAGCTAAACATGCACTTAATGTAAGATCCTTTTTCTGTGCCATTTTTATTTCATCAGGCAATAGTCTTGAGTTTTGTTTTATTGGCCATCTCTCGAATGACCCCTGTGGCAATAGCAGCTATGTACTATGATACCTTTGGTTCAGATGAATGACGTATCTTATAGAAAAGATGGTAGAAAAAGTGCATTAGAAGCACAACTGCATTGATAAGGTCAGTAAAATTTGTGTACATACACTTTATTTTTATTTTTTTTTGCAACTGGTAAGATCAAGCACTCGGAATCCTAGTTGCACTCTAGTGCTCACCACCTTCACTAGTATACAGAGTAGACTCTACGAGCTCAGATACACTGCGCTTCATAACAATGTCCAGTGTCACACAAACAGACGTAACCACTCTGTTTACCAACACATTATATACCACAGATGGCCTTTGAATGTCAGTCCGTCTTGAATTTCATTCTTTAGATGCATTGCAGTTTGACATAATATCGCAGTATGTTCCTAATGGCTCTGTTTTGAATGCATCGGGATGATGAGAATTACTTTTACAATTCTTACAGTGAAGCATTTTCTAACCATGCCCCACAAACAATGATAGAACAAATCGAAAGAGAAAGCAAACTTAGATTCCTAGGTATCAGTTTAAATAAATGCCTGTTCTTTAGGGATCATATTGAGCCAGTTGCGACAAAATAAGCTTAGGCGTTGCAAACGCGCTTAACGGCTTCGCCTTAGGCACCAAGATGGGGCCTAGTTATACCTGCCTCTTCATGGGCCACCTCAAGCATCAAATACGTCATGCGTATACCGGTAGGCACCTTGAGCTCTGCAAGAGGTATTTCGATGACTGCATCGATATCACAGAAACGTCCCTACCTGAATTGCAAAACTGCATCCATTTTTTTCTCCAACTTCCATTTCAGCATCCCTTGTACTTTCAGCACCTTACCTTTCTGGATCTCACTGTCACCGTGGACTTTAAAGGCCTCAGCACCTCGGTATTCTTTAAGCCTACTGATTCCTCCCTCTTCCTGCAAGAGCCCCATTCCTTTCTCCCAGTTTCTACACCTCCGCAGACTATGCCAGGAGAACGACGACTTTCACAACAAGGCCATAGAAATGTTGGACTTCTTCCGGCTCTGATTTTATCCGGAATATGTCTTATCTGCTGCCTTTTACTGAGCACGGTCTATACATCGTGCTGATGCTCTTATTTTCAAGCCTAAACGTCATCACAACAGACCCATTTTCATACTTATCTACCACCCACACAACATCAGTGCTAAAAATATTATCCTCGAGTTTCTCTCCATCCTTAAGACTGACCCTACAACCAGCAAGATTTTCTCTGAATTTCCTCTAGTGCCCTACATGCATGACCAGAACCTCAAGGACATTCTAGTTAAGAGTCGGTTACGTCCTGCCTCAAAGTCCCACTTCGGGACGGTCTTATGCCACAGACCTGTATGCAGAACCTGTCTATATGCATTTCAGGGTACCAGTCTGGAATTTCCGAATGCCACCTTCGACATACGGGAAGCATTCTATTGCACGAGCCGCAATGTAATTTACGCCATCAACTGCAAGAGATATGGCATTAAACACACCGGGGAAACGGGGTTAGCACTGGCTGACAGGTTCAGACAACATCTTTTGGATGTGCAGAGCGGCGCCCTGAAACCAGTACCATTTCCTTTCAATTTCCAGGACCACCAAGGTGTCCACAACATGGAGGTAACAGCCATTAAATCTAGCTTATCCAGCGACAGTGTACGCAAGTCTCTTAAAAATTGCTTTATATACGTTTTGGAAACTCTTGCGGCCAGTGGACTAAACTGCCAACACAGCTTCATCGAAATTCCAGGGGGCAGAACTGCCTACACAGTTTCATCTTATCCTCGAGTGACGGATGCACAAAATATATTCAAAATATTCAAGGGACAAAATATCAGAGATAAAAGTGAATATTTCGCTCTGGTGTGCAATACACAGAAAACATGGGGATGGGAGACTGAATCGGGGTGGGGTGCTTAGTCTTACACATTTTGGGGGATCGGGGATGGGGGTTTAGGTTGAGATCCTGCATATCGGACAACATGAGAAAGTAACAATTCACTGCAATCAAGGCAAGAAGCACCCACAGCGGCTCATATGCTGATCGGCGGTGATCGTGCGTTTGAATCTGTATTTTTAAAATTGTGTTTATGCCATGATTTTAAACCCCTATAGTAGAAGAGACATTTCCCGTTGCTGTAGTCAACATATAGATAGATGGAATAACTGAGGCCGCAAATACCAGTATCTAAGCAGTACATACAAAGGATTGCATCTGATACCTCTTTAAAATCTCACCCTGAAGTTCAACAGAGGATTAAAGAAAAAGAAGCAGCATCGTACAAAAAAAAAAAAAAAAAAAAACTGGGTTCAAATCAATGGTCTATGAAACGATCAAAGCAGGCGTACCATTGACAAGATGGTTTATAAAGTAAGGACTAGTCTAAACATTTAGAGATGACACAATATACTTAGAACACCTCATGCCAGATAATAAGTTCTTTATTTATATTTACATGGAGGGAGCTTGTTATTGTGTTCACACTGAATACGTCTTTCGTTTCATGTATGTGTTTATTTCTTCTTTTTTTTTTACGCTGGCTTTTGCAACGTTTTTGATAAAATATAAATTTATTTAATTAAATGTAGTAAACTTCTGTTTCTCTTCTTCTGTGTTAAACGATCCTAACTTCGCCAAGGACAACAACAATAGCAACAGCAACAAATTAAACAGTCATCTTGCATCGGCTTATCGATACATTTCCAGACTGCATCATAGAAAAAAGCCATAATGGGCACATGTCTCTGCAGTAGAAAGATTATTTATGGTGTTTATTACGCCCTGTTAATTTATTACAGTTGAAACACACCATGCTCATGAACGTTACCCTAAACTTTGAACTCATGCTCAAATATATAAAGATGTTAACACCGGCGTTGATCGATTCCAGATGAAATAAAATTGAAAAAATTGCAATTATCAAATTCCTTTGAACTCCATCGATACGTAAATCGGAATCTAACAACATGTAAACAAAAACAGCTGCTCCGGGGAAGTAACAAATAATGAATATAGTAGATATTAGTACCACCATTTTGACAACCTTACTGTCTCTGTCAGCTACGACAGTTTTGGCAGTAGACGTGGTAGCTTGTCGACGCCATTTTGATTTCTTTCGTAAGGTTAAGACCAGAATTGCTGTGCAGATTGCCACCGTGATAAACGCCAATGTTGGGATTGTGTTGTTTGTCATGAATCCGATGGTCTCTATTTTGTTGCGTTCCTCTAAAAAGGATATTCCAAACAAGGTCCTGTTTTTTAATGTGTCAAATATTATGGCTGGTCGAGCAGTGTAGAACATTGGACAAGCGCATGCCAGCATTAACACATAGACAACAATAAGATACAGCACTGTCCTCTTGGGAGTGAACAAATTCTTGACTCTCAGCGGCGCAGTAACACAGAGACATCTCTCTAACGTGATGTAAGCGGTTATCCAAGTGCTGACTCTGGTGAATATTAGATGACACCAGGACACAATATACGACACGTCACTGCCGACAAACGGGAGGTCCAAAGCCGTAAAAGCTGGCATGAAGGAGATATTTGTATAAAACAACGTAATCAAGGAACCCAGGTCTGAAGTGGCCAAGCCCAGTAGGCTTATGTTGACAGTGTCACGGACGCCCTGTTTAGAAAAGATGATTATGTTTAGAATATTTGTAATTATTCCAAGAATGCACACTGCTAGGGCCGGACCCCAGAAGTTGACTAAGAGAAAATAGTAGAGAGCTTCATCGGTTAACAGTACCTGCCTTGTAGAAGTTTTCATAAGATGTTTGTGAATTTCACTGTTGGCGAATGTTGTTAGATTTTGGTCAAACATGACGATGAAATACTCAGGTGACTTGGGATGTAAGTTTTTTTTGTTTTGTTTATGGGGTTGTGGGGGAGGGGGGGGGGAAGGGGGGGGGGAATTCCAGCTGTATATTTACATGTTCAACTTAAATATTGTATTGCAGGTGTAAACCAGATGTGCACGCAAAGCTCGAATTCTGGAATGAAACTAAAGTTATGAAATGAGCGAACAACCAGAACCTTCCTTCTGAGTTTAATTCTTGTGAACGAAAAGAAAGAATATATATACAAAGCTTTTTTTTTAGACCACTATTTGTAGATTATGTGCGCACCACTGCTGTCTTTAAGATTATTAAGTGTCGAGGCACTAATCTCTTCCACAGTGTGACTCTCGTACAACAGTTTGAAAACGACCAGAACGTTTTGTTTTCAGAATAAACAGTTCGCCATGGAAATCCACCCTTAGTACTTGAAGGTCATGAGGCTTTTAAACTCATTCACTATCCTGAAGTCACAGAGCCGCACATTTACCTATAAGTCACAACAAGAACAGACAGCCTCGCAGAATATTTTAAATTTACTGACCAACTGCTTATTTGTTCATGGGGCTGCATGGTCTGGAGGCATTGCGTCCGCCCCAAGTGCTAGAGGTTCCGGGTTCAATCCCGGTAAGATCTATGATTTTGTCACTAGGACTTGGACTACTAGTAATTCCTCCTGTTTTCTGGGTAGTGAGATCAGACGCCCGTGTGCATTGTTGCGCACGTAAACAATTCCTTGGCAGTTGGAAATCGAAAAGAGTAGCCTAACGGCACAGCCCGGGCAAGATTTGGAGTTAAAAATCTACCCAAAGTATTTCAGGATCCTCTGCCGGTGTACAGAGCCCATGAACCGTGCTGAGCGTCTTCTGATTTAGACTTGAGTTAGAAGAAGAACGGAACACTTATGGGTTACTACCCGTGTGCCATGATGTTGATCCGTGGTTCAAACCTCTAACCTGCTAATTTGTTCCTGTCCAAGTCCAGCAATGGACACTTATGGTGCAGTAAACAATGAAATACGGATCGGATCTCATGATCGATCTCGAGTTATGACAGTAATGACAGTAGGCAACTTTTGTATCGCACGTTAAAAGATAATAATACTGGTCTCGTATAATTTTCCCCCATGACAAAACTGTACTATACTTTCCGATAGATCTCATGAGAGAGACAACGACGTTTAAAAAAAAAATCTGAACGTATGTAAGGATAAAACAAAATAATTCTCTTTTAATTACTAAGAAGAGAGCAAGTTAATTTGTTCTTGGCTGCCGTGGGTACAAATGCAGGCAGTGTTTAATTGTCATTACGCCCCCCCCCCCCACCCACCACCCGCCCTTTGTTTGTAGTCAGAGGAGAAGGGGACAGTACTTGAACCAAAAATAATATCACGAATACATTGTTTGAGGCCATTACTTTCTTGGTCTAGTGCCAGTTAAGTCTACCGAGAACACCAGCAACTGCCTAACAAAACTGTATTAAATAACTCAAGGTATATTTTTATAGTGCAGTCAGTCACATTTTTAATGAAAGAACATATGGCGACGATGACTGTCACTTCCAGAACTGTACTGAAGAGGTCTGGACAGCTAATCCATAGTTTTGATGTGAGAGCTTCACACATGGCAATGTCAGTTTTTTAAAAAAGCTTTTTCTAATTTGCATGTTGTATGAAGGTTTCTCTTGCAAGATACCCTTTCTTAATACCTTTTTAATTTATCTCTCTGAGATTCATTGCTCAGCAGATGCCAAACTAAATTCAGCTTTTTTTCTGTCCACTAAATCTAAGGGGCTTAAAAACAGCTGTTTTGTTTAGGTTTTAGACCGATATGGCTGAGCTATCGTATAACCACAGTCGGTAATTCTGTCTCTGTTAACGCCGAATGTTGGGCTGTACATACCAAACTGACACTCTGCTGGTACCAACAGCTTGAGGAGGAAGAGCACATTAAGGAACAGACTAGCCCAACTTACCCTAGGACGAGGAATACAACCTGAAAACAATGTTATGGCAGGGCAGACACATCCCGTAGCCATTGCTAGCATCTGGTCCAGGAGGAAAGCTCTGACATATGGACAAACAGAGCACTGTTGTTCTGATCCGGCAGCTTCTACAGCGCTCCTTGCTTCAAAAGTGTTAGTTTTACCTTTGGAGTAAATAAGACAGGCCGAGTGAAGCATCATTCTGCAGCTCAATGTCTCTACAGTAATACTTTAGCTCTGCGCTATAGAGAGGAGAAACTTTATCTATGGTTTTAATAAGCTGTGATTTCTATAGGAACATCTTTAAATTAAAAAGTAAAGGACTCTTTTCCATACTTTTAGGTGTATAGGGCATATAAGGCTAGACCTAACAGACCTATATGCACAAAATTGGTAATATGGTCAGCACCCTTCCCCACCTTAATAAATTATAAGAAGAAAAACTCCACAGGGAGCATGCACATCAGGGGTCCACTGTTCATACTTGGAAAGATCCCTCGTCGACAATTGTTTTTGGCCCATCACTTCCTAGACAATCTCGGAAGGTGGGCCGACTAGGGTACTGACTCCAGGCCAGGATCTTTCTCTGCTGCACTTTATCGGACTCTCGGGCAGGGACAAGACGATATGGCGACAATGCAACAGATATTGTGAGATTTCGATGTTATATTTGTCGCTTCGGTAGCAAATTAGCGGCCTACCTTCACGACCAGAGTGACAAGCTTACGGCTTGATTATCGAACAAGTGTTAGAGAATGGCATTTGGCAAAAAGGCTTTATAACACCATCGCCTGGAAAGACGAAAAGGTGTTAACGAAAGATTTAGATCCCAATTCTGTGTCGAGTTCTCAACTTTCCCCACTGACTTTTGAAGTGAATAACGTTTAAATTAATGATAATGAAAAGGATACGCCTGACTGATTTGCAATTTGTCGTCTTTGTTGATATTAAGAATAAAGCAGCTACTAAGGATTGAATGTAATACACTACACTGAAGCAGGCACAAATGGTTTATTTAAATGCTCTCTCTCTCTTTCTTCCTCTGTGTGTGTGTGTGTGTGTGTGTGTTTCTGTGTGTGTGCTGCTGCTTTTTTTAAATTCTGGAAGTGGTTGACAAAGGTCTAAAATGGCCGGAGATGCCGAAAGCATGTTTAATACAATGTCCCCCTCTTAGACTGAACAAAATGAAGTGTTGAAAGGCCTAGCGGCACGACTGCTCCAGGTCCCACAGGTGTTCCCTATGTGGTGTATAAACGCTGTTCGAAAGGCTTCAAAAACCTCCACTGCTTGCTATGGCTCGCGTGGAGCCAAAGGTGCATATGAATGAACTGGTTAAAAGGCCAAAGGAATCTACATTCTCAAGGAGCGTGACCCCACTGATCTCTCTCTCAATTCAGGCTGATCTCTCTTTTAAACGCTGAGGGCAAACTATGCTCCCCGATCGTGGCACACAAAGTACATGATGCATAACAAGTATATAGACAAGTGGTCCAGAAAGGTTGTATTCCTGACGTTCCCCGGATGCCTCGAGCATGCGTCTGTGATTTGGGAGAGTATTCATAAGAAAAAGGTAGAGAAGAAAGAGGTGCGCATGATTTGGCTAGACCTCGCCAACGCTTATGCGTCTGTACCTCATCAACTTTCATGGAAGGCATTTCACATGTTTCCATTTCCGCCAGAGACCATCTGAGATGACAGAGCAGTAATTTTCTAAATTCGCCTCCATGTTCACTGTGAAATGGACCCACCTCCATATGGGATAGCAATGTGGTGTATTATTTCTATGTCGGGAGATGTAAACCAGCGTTATTGCACACGGTTATAAACCATAAGTGCCCTGCCACCAGCACGGACAGCTGATAAGAAACTATCCCACTGGTTCGCCGTCCGCACGTAACTCCGTAGCTACAGCGACGTTCCCCAATTACCTCAAAGCGTAAATTAACTCTGGCACCCATTTCCTAGAGGCTGGGTGAACCCCCGGAACCGCCCGGTTTCGAACACCGACCGTGGCTGGATTTGAAAGTCAGTCTCGTATCGACTACGCTAGCGCGCGCACCTCCCTCCCCATTTTGTTAGGGCTATATAGGTCGTTTCAGATGCGGCTGCCGGCCAGGAGTGGTTTACAAATGGAGGCATAACAAAGTCTTTAAAGAGTTGGCCGACATTGTGGACAAAGCTAGGATAAGGGTTAAAGCAAGGATAAGTCTTAGCATTTTTACCCTCCCCCCCCCGCTCCCACTCTCGCACCCCCACTCCAGCCCCCACTCTCGCACCCTACCACCGCCATGCGCTTCCTCAAGGCCTGGCAGAGATCTAACGTTAAGCTCCACAAAGTTGCGTACGTTCTATCTATCCTCAACCTTACTGGACTAGCAGCTGGCGGTAGAATTAAGTAGCTTTGACAAGTACCTGGAAGGCTGGGCAGAGGCCAGTTATAGTGTTGCACTCTGCGACAGAGCGTCAGCTCAGACTGGTAGATCTGAGCGTGCTGTATGAGTCGCAAATCGAAGATCAACACCCTTACACGGTCGAGAAGTACGGTGATCTGGTAGCTAGTCTGAGGAGTGATGAAGAGTACACATTAAATCTCTTTCCCTTGGGGGGGGGGGGGGGGTGTTCAGTAGTTTCGAGGTATGGTGTCCTAGTGCTAGAGTTCCCGGATTCAAGCCCCGGAGAAGGCTGGAATTGTTTTCCCGTAGATATCTAGTAATTTTCCCTGGTCTCTGGGTAGTAAGATCAGACGCCTGTGTGTATTCTTGCGCACATAAAACCTCCAGTTGGAAATCGAAAAGAGTAGCCTAACTGGACTGCCCGGGTAAAATGTGGATTGACAAATATACCCAAAGTATTCAGGATCCCCCACAGTGCAGCGGAGTTCATGCGTTGTTCTGAGAGGCTTGAGTTAGAATTAGAACTGAGCAGTTATGGGTTACATCTGTGTGCTATAATGTTGATCCAGCAAATAAATAAACTCTTTCCAGTCGAGGTGAGCTCAAGAGGCTTATTGGCTAACTCCGCCTACAATGTTCTGAAGCAGATGAGTTCCCAAAGAAATAAGTGTAAACAGGCACTGAGGCAATTAGGGAAAGCGGCAGACACAGCTTCGAGCTGGCTATGGAGTTTCGGAACTCTTCACTGGCTGCTGAAGACGGGGACGGAGCGCTTATGGGGATGCCTCGAGAGCTGTGATGTCGGTTCTTGAATCAACTCAAATCAACTTAACTAGAAATAGTGGAAAGTTAGGGGACATACTTTACTGAGCTCTGAAGGAGATCATCAGTAAAGATTAAATCAAGAGCTCAGAGGAACAGTGCAAAACGAGATATAATAACTAATAAAATTGAAAAAAAAAAAAAGTATGTAAGCAGTTTCTCAAATATAAAACACCAGGAGCTGATAGATTACCAACAAAAATAATTAAAGCAGCAAGTGAAAGCAACTTCAGGTCTTCAGAGAAACATTAATGCAGAATGGGTACAAACTGTCCTCATTTACTGGCACCAGTCAATAGTTATACCTTTGTGGAAGAATAAAGAATGCAGTCAACACCACCGCTTTTCTCGTTTGTCACGTTGACAGAATGTATTCCAAGATAATATAAACGAGGCTGAGACCAGTGATTGAACCACAAATGACAGAATTATGGGCGGGATTTTACTAGAAATAGACGGTGCAAAGATGCAGTCCTCACTTAAACTAATTATAGGAAAGAACATGGAATACAATAAGAGCTGATCTGTGGCATTCGTAGACCAGGGTAATTCGACAAAGTTAGTTAACAAGTATTGAGTTTATGTTTATTCAACGGATCAACATTATGGCACACGGGTGTAACCTATAAGTGCTTCTTTCTACTTCTAACTCGCACATGTCTGAAGAATCTAGCGCATTATAATCTGACATAAAGGAGATATTTGCACACAGCAGTGTAATGAGGGAACCCAAGTCTAATGTGGTCAGGCCCAAGAGGCTTATGTTAACAGTGTCACGGACGTCCCGTTTAGAAAAGACAAGTATGTTGAGAATAGTTGTGATAATGCCAAGAATGCACACGGCTAGAGCCGGACCCCAAAAGTTGACTAACAGGATATAGTATAGAGCTTCATCGGGTAACAGTACCTGTCTTGCAGAGGTGTTCGTTAGTTGTTTATGAGCTTCAATGTTGGCGAGTTGTGTTTAATTTGTGCTGAACATAACGATGAAATATTCAAACAGAATAATTTGGCTTGGGATTTCTGTTTCCCTTCTCAATGAGTCTCTTTTTTTAATTCCAGCTATACATCTACAAATTTTACTTATGATTAAATACTACATTCATTTTAGCCTTATATAAAAGTTGTGTGACGCCTCCACACTCAAGGTTGGAGACAGTGTATCACCGATGTCATTAGGAATTTTAAATGTCGAGGTTCTAATCTCTTCTGATCAGGACATATTCGGACGATATTTCAACCCTGGCGGGGCCCACTTCTCTCCAGGTGGCCATTTCGCCATAAAAGTATACAGCACATTGGGAACTACAGTGAACAGTAGAAAATAAAATGGTATGGACATGTAATCAGATCTAACGGCCTCACAGAAACAATACTGCAGGGCTCAGTAGAGGTAAAGAGGAGAAGAGGCAGACCAAGAAAGACCTGGTTACGGAACCTGACTGACTGGGCAGGGCTCAAGCCTGCAACCATGAAGTTCATCGCAACTGACCGCCAAAGGTGGAGCGAGCTGATCACACTGTCAACAGAAACTGGTGACCCAAAGACACGTCGTGTTAAGGGATGATGATAATGATGATGATGGCCTCTATTCATTTCTGTTTTGTCATCGGGATTTCTACCTCCACCTTGTTTTTAAAATTTAAGACTTAAAATCTTAGAAACAATGTTGTTAAGAAAAATCGCAGTATAGAGCAAGCGACACATATTCATCAAGGTACAAATCCGGAAACCACACTTCATGTTCTTCCACTTCTTAGACGGTTGTAAACTCCGACGAAAAATTATGGGTGTTCGTCTACTTCGAGATTTCAGTGTTGCTTAAGAACTTGCATTTTGCCTATACATCCGTTTAATATATCTGGCTTACTTGTGTGCAGACTAGAGCTTCCTCGCCGCTCCGACAGATGCGCTCCGACTTTTAGATTACAAATATCTAATAACATGCTAATTAGGGGGGTAGTGGGTCCATTCGCCCGCCATCTTAAAACAAATTAGGTCAAACGGGGAAAGCAAGTCAGATGTGTAGAATACTTTACTCAAGAATACTCAGCTACTACTAATATTAGCTACAACTTTCGTAATAATTCTAGGTTTTCGTTTCAGAAAAATAATAGTTAATACTACTAAAAATAAAGGCATAATTGAAAGAAAAAAGCATGTTGGCAGTTGTGTAGACGTAGAAGGGTTCGGTCTAGGTACAATTATTTTCTGTTGGGGGGGGGGGGGGGAAGGGAGGGAGGGGATGGGGAGTGAATGTACTAAGAAGGGATCTGCCACTCAGAATGATAATTATTCTCAGACCCTCTATCAGTTTTCTATTGGAAACTGTGGCTCACAAAAAAGGGGAAGGAGTGAAGAGCACTGTCTTTTTTTTTTTTATAAGCTGAAAATTTAAATACTTCTGAATAGGCCAGCCCTAAAGGTTTTTTAGAAATGGAATGCTATCAGCTGCAAGATACCATCTAAAGAGGTAAAAGGAAAGGTTAAGGTGAGCTGCTCGATTTCGTTGCATCGGGTTTTGACTTATAGGGCTTAGTCTCTCTCCGCAGAATGACTAGATGTCTGCTGAAGAACGCAGCAATAACATGAACTCCGTAGCTCTGATGGCGATCCACAGGGATCTGCGTAAAACCATCGCTCGTAAAATTGAAGGGCGCCGCCGTTTAACGAAGCCACGACCTTCAGAGCGCGATGCAAACTGCTCGACCACTTTGCCACAAATATCCCCACGCATCTAAAGAACAGGAAATTAAAAAAGCTATCAATCTTGTGAAGGAAGGACAGGCAGCAGGTCCAGATGGTATCCCAGTATAAGTTTTTAAGGTGAATTAAAAACACATCAACGGATTTGCTACTCAGAGTTGAGTTGAGTTGATTTGAGTCCATAATTGACATCACAGTCCCTGGGGCATTCCCATGCGTGCCCCGTCTTCATATTCAGCAGCCAGCGCAGAGTTCCAATACCGATGGTACCTGTCACAATCTGGTTATATGTCAGTCTTGCCCTTCCTCTGAGTGTAGTGAGCCGGCCAGACCCTCTTGTTACACCCAGGTGCCTCATTCTCTCCAGGCCATAATAATCTTGTGTCTCTACTGTTTCTGTTGCTTGTTCCTAAAGGGCCTTGACCACATCTGCCTTGTCATGTATTACTTCACCACCCAGTGCTACAGATCCGTCTGCCTGTTTTTGCTACAAAGAATATTTAGCAAGTGTGGAGACTGAAGAAATAACAACAGCCTATTATGGCTGGAATAAAGTCAGATTTTTTTCTTGAGACAACTCCTTTATTTCTCTATGTTAGTGTAGGAAAGAATAAAATGTAGTTCTTTATTTTTTATTTACCCCAAACACGAGGAATCACGAAGTTCTCTAGTAGTCCAATATTATAGGGATGTAAGGGTTAGGGTAAGAATTAGTGGGCTTTCCTTTGAATAATATCGGACTTTCCGATGAACTCCGTGATTCTCCGTGTTTGGGGTGAATAAAAAATACAGAACCTAAATGAGCATTTGGTCAATGTAAATAGTAACAACAAAGAAAAAAAGAGAGGTTACTTGCATAACATCGTGTGCCCAGCTGCACGAGTAAACACTCTGTGTGACACACGTACACTCCTGCAATAGCTGGTCAACCTTTCTCCAACTACTTCTACTATTTCATCAGATTGGAAAACCAACACTGGTTATAACTACGGAAAAGATTTTCTGAAACATTTGAACAGAACAGACCAAGTTACAGTTTTTCGCTTACGCACTGGACACTGCAGACTCAATAAACACTCACATAAATTAGGTATGAGCCAAACAGCTCTCTGCCGGTGCCTTCGTGCTGAACAGACTCCAGAACATGTCCTGCAAGACTGTCCTCTCCTGGCGGAGCTGCGGAGCGACATATGGCAACACCCAGTAGAACTGACAACTAAGCTTTGGGGAAACCTAAGAGACCTTGAAAAGACATCCCAGTTTATGACCCACAGTGGATTATGCGCATGACCAGAGATCGCTGAAGAAGAAGAAGTACTATTTCATTACTTACGGTTGTCAATGTGGAAACTCGCGTCCTGGATATTCTTCAAAACTCTTCTATTGCCTACATCAAGCTGGTGATCAAATAATGCTTTTCCCTTATATTTGATCATTATAAAAGGACTGGTAGATTACACACAGTTGCTGCCTGTGTCAAGGAAGTAAAGATGGAGCTTTATATTCGACCACCTAAACTGACACCCAGCCACATTAGGAACTAGGCACCATTTACAGTTATTTTGAGCAGGAGGGAGGATCAGTACTTTTTCAATTGCAATAGGCTTCAGAAACTTGCATGTGATCGCTACCATAGGATGCTTGACTTGTAAATCACCACATATTGTTATTATTGACTTCATATACATGTAAACAGAATGAAAAACAATGACATTGATTGTTCCTGCTTGTTGATCTATCAACACTCTTTTGTCGACGTTATGTTTATTTGGATTTCTTGTTTGTGAATCTGTTGTGATAAATTATAGTTGTTAATCTTCGTGTCTGTGTTGTCTGGCTTCTCCCTGTCTACATTTATGTATTAAACTCATATATAGTTTTCGCGGATTTTCCACATTTCCTTGACGTTAGATTCCTGTTACTTTCCCTCAGATTTATTCATGTTACATTATTCATTTCTACTATTGGTCATCTGTAGCAATAGCATTGGAGGCACTTGTAAAGTGATGATGCTGTCTGGACAGGAATAGGACAGCCGAAGATGGACCCGGTCGCTGTCAGTATACTGCTCTCCTAGTCCTGTCCTAGGATTGATGTTAATTGGTTTATTTTGACGTCTGAGGATTAGGACGTGGGCGGTGGGGGTAGGGGGGGGGGGGGGGGGGGGTGTTGTAGAGGAAACAAAGTTAAACCGAGCAAAACAATGCTTGACAAAGTTTTCCTAAGTGGACGCTGCCACCCTCTAGTGGTGCTGCTCGAACTGTTTAGGAGTGGTAGCGCCCAGGAACAAATGTATTTTTTTTTACTGGTAGGAAGCCGATTTGTTTTCAACATATTCTTGACTTTGTTGTAATTCGTGATTTGTGAGGACTGTCCTGACAGCACTTCGGACAGATGTACTGGAGCTCAAGTCTCTTTGAAAATAGTCACAAAAGTGTAAAACGACTGGTCACCCCCTTTCTGTTTTGAAAGAAACAGGTTTACGGAGTCATACCTGTCGCCGAAAACTTCTTGGTGATATACGTCTTGCATTACCTCTTACGACCAATGCCAACCAATGCGTGAGGCTTAACGAAAGTACTGACCAATTCCATTTTATAGCTGTTTTGTAGGAACACGAATCATTACTGCCTATGCTTGTTGGCAAGGCACATGATTTATTTCTAAGGACAAAAAAAAAAAAAAGGGGGGGGGGGTGAGCGCGCTTATTGAAAAAGGGGCGGTGAGCCAAAACAGTTTGGAAACCTATGGTCTAAGACGATGACAAAGAAGAATATCCTAAAAAAAAAAAAAAAAAAACGGATCCAGATCATCATAGACTAAGATCTACTAAGAAACATGAATGTTTACAATAGAGATGTTGACCGCGGACTTCTGCAAGCTGTGTGATCTTCTTCATTAGTCGATCTTCACAATCTATGAAATATACAACTAGTGATTTCTAAAATTAAATGTAACCCTCTGACATAGAAAAGGCTGGCCACACTGATCTACACCATGTGCCAAGAAAGTGATAATATGGACATTTGGATTCTTCTTCTACATTCGGAAATGGTCTGCTGTAGGTCATTAGTCAATCAACCTGATGCCGTCTCGACAATGAAGGCTGGCTGCAATGGATCTCCAACGCCGTCTCTTGTCTTGGTTGTACGCTTTCTCAGACTATTGTTCTTGATGTTGTCATCCCACTTTTATCGTTGTCTGCCTTTTGATCTCTTGCCCTAACTCCCCCCTCCCCCCTCTCGACTCGAGTATGGTTTTTAAAAGAGTGTATACCCTTTAATGTAGCCAAAAATAGATCAATTGTTCATTTTAAAAATTTATTTCGGTCACTTTCTTTTTATTGTTTGTCTCTCCAGAAACTATGTATTTCATCCAGGTCAATTGTAAATTAAATGTTAAACTTTTTAAACTATTTACTTCTAACAGAGGCGAAGTGATAAACTTTTTGGATTTTTATAAGCATCTGCAAATATTATTTAATCTCCATTTCATACAATCACGTAAACAATTATACAGGTCTATGATGGTACCTGTCACTATTTCCAGAGGACAGTTTTTCGATTGTGCTGTAGGGTGCATGGCATTCACAGCTCTTTCGCAAGGGTGTAACTGTTTCCTCTCGATTTCTTTCCAATGTCAATTATAGCCAGTGTGAGGAAGTTATTCCTCCACATAGCTGAAAGTCTGAGCAGTACTGTAGAGCCACGTGTTGCACATATATTATAATCCCTAGTTAGGCCTGCCATGTTTACTCCAAAAGAAAGGTAACACTAAAATATTTGGAACAAAGCATGATGCAGAAACTGCTAGGTCAGAAGAGCATCGCTATATCCGTTCTCTTGTCAGAAACCGTTCGCCAACCAAGGCTAAAGGCCTAACACTTGACATTTTCCGCTGTCCGAATCTTTAATGAGCAAAGTAGTCCCTGATCAGACTGTTCTCAAGAGTTTGCATTAGTTAGGGCTTCGTCCATTGTTAATAGTGCTGCACGACAACGAAGAAGAAGACAAAGAAGAAGAAGGGAGGGAAGAAGAGGAGGTGGAGGAGGGGCTAAGGGGCAGAAACAGAGGAAGATCTAGAATGCGATTCCATTTTCACTTCCCAAATGGTCAGAGAAGCACAATGGGCGGAGCGTTCTAGAGTGAACAGCGGACATTTTGTTTTTTGTTGTTGCTTTTTTACACCCGACAGTTTTTATTACATTTGAAGCACATCATGTTCATGAACGTTACCCTAAACTTTGAACTCATGCTTAAATATATAAAGATATTAACACCAGCGTTGATGGATTCCAGATGAAATAAAATTGAAAAAAATGCAATTATTATATTCTTTTGAAATCCATCAATTCGTAAATCGGAATCTAACAACATGCACACAAAAACAGCTGCTCCGGGGAAGTAACAAATAATGAATATGGTAGATATTAGTACCACCATTTTGACAACCCTACTATCTCTGTCAGCTATGACAGTTTTGGTAGTGGACGTGGTAGCTTTTCGACGCCATTTTGTTTTCTTTCGTAAAGTTGAGACAAGAATTGCGGTGCAGATTGCCACCGTGAAAAAGGCTAGTGTTGGAATTGTGTTGTTTGTCATGAATGTAATGGCCTCTATTCTGTTTCGGTCCTCTATAAAGTATATCCCTAACAAGGTCCTGTTATATAATGGGTCAAATATTCTGGCTGGTCTAGCAGTGTAAAACATTGGACAAGCGCTTGCAGTCATTAGCACATAAACAACAATAAGATACAATACAGTCCTCCTGGGAGTGAACAAATTCTTGACTTTCAGCGGCGCAGTAACACAGAGACATCTCTCTAACGTGATGTAAGCGGTTATCCAAGTGCTGACTCTGGTGAATATTACATGGCACCAGGACGAAATATACATGACGTCACTAACGACAAACGGGAGATCCAACGCCATAAAATCTGGCATAAAGGAGACATTTGCATAAAGCAACGTAATCAGGGAACCGAGGTCGGATGTGGCTAGGCCCAAGAGGCTTATGTTGACAGTGTCACGGACGCCCTGTTTAGAAAAGACAATTATGTTGAGAATATTTGTAAATATTCCAAGAATGCACACGGCTAGGGCCGGACCCCAAAAGTTGACTAAGAGAAAATAGTAGAGAGCTTCACCGGTTAACAGTACGTGCCTTGTAGAATTGTTCATAGGTTGTTTGTGATTTTCCCCGTTGTTGAGTTTTGTTAAATTTGGGTTGAACATCTCGATGAAATACTCATACTTAATATTTTGGCTTGGGCTTTCAGTGATGTTTTACCCTAACCAATTCTTTTTTAGTTTCAGCTGTACGTGGAAACGTTTCCTTTATTTATAAATATAAAATAAAAATTGCATCTTCTGAAAAATGGAGGCTGACTACAGTGTACCGTTGCTGAGATATTTTATTGTGTTGTCTTAATGTCTTCCCGGTGCGACTCTCGTATTATTGTTCGAAAACCGACTCCAATCCCAGTGCCAGAACCTCATGAAATTGTTAAACGCATTCTCTATCCTAGAAGCAACAGAGCCTCATAAGGCCTCTATACCATAACAATTAAAGGCTGTAATGCACGATATTGTAAATTTAGAAAAGTAAGGGGCCGAAACAATCGTCGATGGGGGGATCTTTCTACTGATGATCGGTGGACACCTGCGGTGCTGGCTCGGCTGTGGGGTTCTTAATATAGTGACCATTCAACGACCATTTGCTTATTTGTCGTGTTCTGAGCCTCTCTACTAAATGCTTTCTTGTATAGCAGTAAACAAGGAAATATTGATTGTTTATAATAGCCTACAAGCTGTGGCAGTAATGACAGTTGGCATAGCTGCGTTGGATGTCAAGAGATAATAATGCTAGCCTAGAATTGTTATCTGCTATAACAAACTGGTACTATGCATTCCTTTGGATACTGGCATTTTTTCTTGAAATTATACACTTTGCATGTAAGAACAGTCTACAAAATAAGCAAAAAACAGATTATTTTGCCTTTGACTACTAAAAAGGAAGAAAGTGAGATTTCGTTGAATTTGGCCATGGCAGCCGTGGCTACAGATTTCAACCTGAGTGTGTAATTATGGGAATTTTTGTATTTGTATTTTTTAATTATTTAATATAATTGTTTTTCCAGCGGGATGAAAGAGGGCGCGAGGGGATGGGCAGAACATCATGAATGTTAGAATATCTGCGCCCAAGTTTCCATTCAAAGATGTACATATACAATTATATGATAGTTATGTACACCTAAAGAAAAGGAAGGCAATTGGACCTGATCATGAATGCGCATTAAGAAACCTGAAGAAAAGGAAGGCACCGGGACCTGATCGAATAACAAAGGAAATGATAGTACACTTGGGACCAGCTGGTAGGCAACTACTCTTAGACCTTATAAACCAATCGTTGGCTCGGGGACTACTTCCTAACGAGTGGAAGAAGGCAGAAACAGTTCCCATAGCCTAGAAAGGAAAGCCCAAGGAAAACAAATTCAGTTACAGCCCCATAAGCCTCCTAAGCTGCCTTGGAAAAACCATGGGAACATTAGTCAACAACAGGTTAATTAATTTCCTGGAAGAAAACAAGATATTGGATGACAGCCAAACAGGCTTCAGGAGATACAGAAGCACTGATGACCAAACCTCCTGTCTCGCACAGGAAATTGAAGATGCTTTCCCCAAAAAATACAAACTGCTAGCTACTTTCTTCGACCTGACCAAAGCCTTCGATAAGGTCTGGAAGAAAGGACTCTCGCTAAAACTAGCACACTGTAGGATAAAAGGGCATATGCTTGCCTGGATTAGAGACTTCCTTTACAGACGCTGCGCGGGAGTCAGATTAGAAGATGACAATAGCAAGCTAGTCAGGTTACAAGAAGGTGTCTCCCAAGGAGGTGTAATATCTCCTATCCTGCTTTTTCTTTACATCAATGACCTCCCAAAACAGTTCACGACTTATATTCTCAAGGCGCTTCATGCAGATGGCCTGGCCGTATGGACTCAAGCTGAACATATAGGAACAACTAAAACAAGAATGCAGGAAGCTATAAATACAGTTGAGAAATGGACAGACTCTTGGGGAGTTACAATAAACCAGACCAAAACCGTCTCAACTTTTTTCTCTCTTTCCACAAAGTCAGAACAAGTTGATCTGTACCTAGAAGGCAACATCTTTCCAAAAGAGGATAACCCCACATATTTGGAAGTAAAACTCGACAAAAGGCTAACCTGGGGCCCCCACGTTAAAGACACCCAAATGAAAGTTACCCTGAGGCTCAGACTTATAAAGAAACTTACTGGAACAAGCTGGGGTGAGGATGCCAACTCTGTACCACAAGTAACACAGGATACATACGACCAAAACTGGAGTATGGCACGGGAGCATACTCCTTTGTAGCCAAATCAAACCTACACAAACTGGATAAAATACAGAACACTGGTCACAGAATCATCACTGGAGGTATGAGAAGCACACCAATTAATGAGCTGGGGGCAACCTGTGGCATCCAGAGCTTGAGCCTTCAAAGGGAAGAAAAGGTGCTAACCCTAACAGAAAAATGTAAACGCATGAACAACAACCCCATGCACAGAATAGCAAATAACTTAACAAAAAACCGACTGAAAATACAAAGCTTTTACCATCTATCAAAATTGTACTACACAAAAAACAGTGACATCCTTTCTAAAGATCCGTCAACATGGGAAATGATCCAGTCATACAGCATAGACCTGCAGCCTAACTATACAGTCACAACAACTATTCCAGGTATAGACAGAAAGGCTGAAGAATGTGACCTAGTACTGCATGCAAAGACCCTTGAACATGTCTACATCTGTTATCCAAAATTTGAATGGACACATGTATACACCGATGGACCATTGGAGGGAGCAGAAAAAAAAAAGGAGCTGGATCGTTCATCATGCTGCAAGATGGGACCACAGAAGAAACTGCATGCGCCTCTGGAAGACTCTCAACAAACTTCGGAGCAGCAAGTGATTATTGATATAGCCAAAGTGCTTGAGGAAAGTGCATACCATGGAAATGAGTTAGCGTGCAAATGAAACAAAGGAGAAAAAACAGGCCTATTTATTGTCACTATCAGAAATCAGAACACTTATCAAAGGAAAATACAAGTGATTGTTTAGAGAAGAAACTAACAGTAAACATCTACAAAATCCCATCAGCAGACTCAACTGAAAAAAACATACAACAATGTTTTTGTCTATGAACAGGACACTGCAGGCTCAACTACCACATGCGTAAAATAAAGATTGTACAGTCCCCACAGTGAGCCTGTCAAAAAGAACCACAAACACCTGAACAAATTCTGCAGACCTGCCCACTCTACCAACAACTTCGAAAAAATACCTGACCTCAAGAGCAAAGTGTCCAGAGCAAGCTGTTGGGAACCATGAAGAACTTGCTACTGACATGCGAGTTCATGCAGGCAACCCACCAGATGGTCTGATCTGAGCATACAAAACCGAAGGCAAAGAAGAAGAAGAGGATGTTCATTGAGTGTATCCAATGAATAAACAATGACAGTTTACTAGTAATTGCCGTACAGTAAAGCAGCGCGTTTTCTAAAATGTATTCTTCAACAGTGTTTCACAGTTCATAAGTTACATTATCATTGTAGTTTTATCAATGTGTTGACATATTCAACATCTTCATTATGCATCTATTAATCATGTCATAGATTAGTTCCTTCTGAGCGTTAACGAATTTATTTAGAACTGTTTTTTTTTTTTTTTTTTAGTTTTAATGTATTTTCTGTTTAACTTGTTTTTAGCACATACTTCAGCGGCAAAATAAACTGATAATATATTTAAACCCAAGACGACAATGTGGAAAGACAGAAGACGAAGATGATTCATTTTTCTTTCTGTCGGAGCCGGGGGCACACAAAAAAAATCTTTACCTGCACAGTCCATAGCGACAGCACTAGGCCATGCGGCCTTAAATTCTCAGGCTCAAAGACCCCACTACCTACACCGCAAAAGTTGTAACACAGGCAGTAATTGGCAGTTAAGGTCTGGATATGCATAAACAACGCTCGCCGCGGATCGGAAGGTCGTGGGTTTGCTCCCTGGCGGAGCCGGACTTTTGTTTGTTTTTTCTTCAAAAATGACCTTGGCTCCCGGGTCGACCAAACCTTATCTATCGGGAGCAGTGCCGGGAAGTAGAGGCGGCTGACCACATCACCCATCTTGTGCCGATTTGTCTATAAAATAAAGGTCTAAATACTCCATACGCCTTAAATAGTGGACAAGGGCCCTTAACTTTTTACTTTTTACTTGTTATGCATAGGCAGAAGCATTGCTACAGAGCATTGGGAGAAAACACATACTAGGAAGACTAGATGCCGTGCTGCACTACTGGGTGAATGACGCGCGCTGCATGGACAGAAGGGAGAGAGTCAAAAATGAATAGCCGGGTCAGTCTCTCAGTACACTGGAATGGCTCAAGTATATTATTGTAAATCATCCAAGCATTGCAGCTTTCATCAGAAGGTGTGTGTGTTTGTGCAAAAAGGGGGAGGGGCGTGCGGTGTGAAGATCAATTTCTACTCTATAGTGACAAAATTATATGGAGTAAACTCTATGGGGCATTATGTCTTGTTTTTTTTTAATGAGAGCATAAACTCTCGTCACTAGATGACAGGTCACCACTGGTTGGTTGGTTAGGTAATCACTCTCACTGTCTCCGTAGATACGGACTAGTTGAGAAGAAGGTAGTCGCCTCTCGTCTGCCAGTAGAAGAGCAGGTAGAAACTAACCGATAGCAGAGACAAATGTTAACGAACATAAATAGAGCGAGAGAGAGAATCTTTGTCAGGTTTAGATACACATGAATAGAAGGTACAGACTCCTCTGCGGCGCTGAGAGTTTATGTCGCCCCATATGAAGAAACAAGGGATCGCGTGAGGAGTTCTGCGGAGATCCGTATCAGTCTGCCCGAGTTTTTTTTTTTTTTTCTAGCATTTAAGATCAGACATCCACGATCAGACACCCTCAGCGTCGACAAAGAATTTAGAGAAGTTGTACACTGTTGAGAAGAGAGAAGTGTATCTCGAGCAAACTGAAAAGGGCCCTGTCGTCTGACCGAAGATGCGGAAGGCAAAGTTTAACACATTGCCACCCCCTTTTGGGAGGATAGGGGGGGGGGGGTGGCGTTCGGGCCCAGCTGTTTACCGTATTCAGTCTACAAATATTGTCTAACAACCCTTATGAAGAACCATCGATTGCTGAAGTCCTTGTGAAAACTCAGGTGCATTAGTAGCAACAGCATCAGTAGTAGCAGTAGCGGCAGTCTTTTTCGTAGTAGTAGTTTAGTAGTAGTAGTTTAGTAGTAGTAGTAGCAGCAGCAACAACAACAGTAGCAGCAGTACCAGTAGTTTAGTAGTAGTTGTAGTAGTAGTAGTAGTAGGAGCAGCAGCAGTAGGAGTAGTAGTAGTAGTAGTAGTAGTAGTAGTAGTAGTAGTAGTAGTAGCAGTAGTAGTAGTAGTAGCAGCAACAACAACAGTAGCAGCAGTACCAGTAGTTTAGTAGTAGTAGTAGTAGTAGTAGTAGTAGTAGTAGTAGTAGTAGTAGTAGTAGTAGCAGCAGCAGCAGCAGCAGTAGTAGTAGTAGTAGTAGTAGTAGTAGTAGTAGTAGTAGTAGTAGTAGTAGTAGTAGTAGTTGGAGTAGTAGTAGTAGTAGTAGTAGTAGTAGTAGTAGTAGTAGTAGTAGTAGTAGTAGTAGTAGTAGTAGTAGTAGTAGTAGTAGTAGTAGTAGAAGTAGCGATGGTGGTGGTGATGATGATGGTGGTTGTAGAGATTTTAACTTCACTGCAAACGTGTCAATGACGATAAGCTGGCCACATACACGCACGATTATTGTATATGACATTTTGATAGCTTGAAAACAAACAGGCTACCCATTTTCTCAATTTCATAAAATGAAGTGGAGAATGCCTCAGCAGACCATTGCCAGAAGCAAAAAAATGTCTTCCAAGCAAAACGGACTGCCTTGCCTATATTATATCGTACCTTGATTTTTACTCTATCTCCGAGTCATATTTTTGTTATTTACTGACAGTTCTCTTTGATTTTAAAATTTAGAAAAAGACCTAAATCTTCAAACCTACCCCAGTTCAGGCCGGTCTCTTCTGTACGTCAAGAGAAATATATTCTTTTGAGTAATGGCGCGCAGACTCACCAAGTACTTGATGGATAACAACTACATCGATGAGCCAGTGCCTTGGTGCATGGAACATGCGATCATGGTCGGGGTGGGGGGCTATTCAGAGAGCAAAAGCAAAGAGGATGAAGCTGCATATGATATGGTTTGCCTCCCCAATGTCTATGGGTCAGGCAGCTATCGGTATTGTGGTATCCTACGAATGTTTCACGCACCGGCAGAGATCACGAAGACGATCGAGAAGTATTTACTTGGCTTCTCGTTGCGTTTCTCTACTTCGCAATGGCTCCACCTTCATATGGTTATAGCAATAGTGTATACGTTGGTAATCTATATGCAGATTATTTTGAATGCGACAATAGACTGCCTCCAGGGCTACAGACTGAGAAAGTGAGGTAGATGTATTCTTTAGATGCTTTATAACATGATCGCTTTGTGCCGAATAAGTTTTTTGATCTACGACGTTAAGACGACCAGCTTTGAGGCGACAGTGCAAGTAATCCGTATGGGCTACTTTGACACCTGCTTATGTGTGAGGCAAATGATCGGCTAGGGTTTAAGCACAGAAGGTCGCATCAGAAGGTGATTACATACCGGACAGAGCCTATATAGACAGAAAGTCTTAGAGGCAGGAACAGTACATCCAACCGGTGCTTCTGTGTTCTAAATGTTAGAAAGCCTCGCATTCCAGAGTATTTTGACAGAGTAAAAAGGAGATCTGCCGATACTGCTCGTAGCAAAAATCATATCCATCTTCAGAGATATCAGGACACGGAGAGGAAGCAAACTGAAACCACAGTTAGACCTCTGACCGCCTGTCCAAAGCACAGAAGCAAACAACAGAGAGCCAGGAAGCTTCAATAAAACACTAGAAAGCTTAAAGTGGGTATTGCAGGGATGGTCTGAAGGTAGGAGACGGAATGCAATCTACAGATTCCATAAAATGCGCAAGAAGAAGACCCTAGAACGAATCCACCTAGCCCAAGGAAAGACATCAGCACAAAACGAGGACAGAAAGGCAGCAAAGATACCTCAGGCCGAAACAGGCTTCTACAAAACATTTGAGGTAAGTGAATACACCTACAAGGAGAGTGAGATAACGTTAATGAAATTAAAACTGAAAAAAAAAAAAAAAACCGACCAGCATTAGACTAGACAGCACTAACGGTAAATAGACCCGAGTAATCAATGACCAGCAAGAACGCGACAGCAGCCCGGCAGACCACTGAATAGACCCTGCAGTTTAGGACCAGTAAGCCGTGTAGACTAGCAGAAAAAAGCAGCAAAAATCAACTTTTTCTTTGTCAATATCTGCTTATGCCACCATGTGTCGCAGTTCATCAGAGCCAGGGCGCGTTCGTTTGCTTGATATGCCGTGATGTTGTAGAGTCTCAAGGTGTCAGTAACTCCTTCCATCCATATTTTTCTCGGTCTTTCCCTGTCTCCTGGTGTTTCGATATTCAGGTTTCTTGCTGCTGGCATCGTTGGTTTCATTCTCATTGGATGGTCAAACCATTTTATTCTTTGTTTATCAATAAATTTGACAATGAGTCTTATTCCAACAGTTAACGTCATTTCTCATTCGATATCTTCTGGTTTTATTCGCGGCTATTCTCAAATATCTCATCTCACAGGTGGTTAGTTTTATCTCCTGCTCATTTGTCAATATCCAAGTCTAAAACTGGTAACCTACAGTCAGTATAAATATTGTATTTATAATTTGCCTTTTTGTCTTTATTGGGATAGCAGGGTTAAAAAAAAAATAGTATTTGACTTGAAATGCTATATAAAGATTTTCAGAATAACCTGTACAAAAAAGATAAGAAATAATGACATTTTAAAAGATTTGAACATCAACGAAGATTGGCTAATAAACAGCATCTTGTCTCGGAAGCTGAAATATTTTAGTCATAGTGCTATGTCGGACTGAAAAATAATAATAGCAGAAAGCATGGTACCAGGAGGGAGAGGCAGGGGCCGACCAACACAAAGATGGGTACAGGGTATAAGTGACTTCTTAAATATGAAAGTACACGAGGCAGAAGAGCTGGAGAGAGACCGATTTTTTTTTTTCTTTATGGCAGAGCGCGATGAGAGTGGCTTTCTGTAAATGACCTGCTACACGATGATGATGTAATGTGAATGTTGCTATGCTGCTGTCTCATTTAAAAAGTATGTATATTTTCAAGCTGCAGTGTGTCTTATTTTTCAATGCATTCTGGACTATGTTGTGAATATATCCACCAATTTGGACAGGGTTAATGTGTCCTATACCTGTTGTCGCCATCTTCTTTAATAACGTTGCTTATGACTTGTGACAACAAAGACAAACAAGAAGAAGAGGAAAGAATTTGTATAAAGTGAAGATCTGTGTAATGGGTTCCGTGTTCGCTTCCTAAGAAGAGAAGAGAAGTATATTTGGCACATATTTTGACTATAAACAGATGACATTTAAAAAAAAAATTTTGTAACACCCCGTTCGTTTACTACACTTGAAACACATTATGTTCATGAACATAGCCCTAAACTTTGAACTTATTAAATATATAAAGATATTAACAGAGGAGTTAATGGATTCCAGATGAAATAATATTGAAAAAAATGCACTTCTTCTGAAATCCATCAATTCGTAACTCTGTATCTAGTAACATGTACACAAAAACAGCTGCTCCCGGGAAGTAACAAATAATAAATATAATAGAAATTAGTACCACCATTTTGGCCACCTTGTTATCTCTGTGAGCTAAGTTAGTTTTGGTTGTAGACATGGTAGTTTGTCGACGCCACTTTGATTTCTTTCGTAAAGCTGAGACAAGAATTGCGGTGCAGATTGCCACCGTGCAAAATGCCAGTGTTTGGATTGTATTTGTCATGAATGAGACGGCTTCTATTTCGCTTCGTTCTTCTATAAAGTATATCCCCAACAAGGTCCTATTTTTTGATGAGTCAAATAGTGTGGCTGGTCTAGCAGTGTAAAACACTGGACAAGCACTTGCAGTGATCAACACATAGACAACAACAAGAATCAGTACTGTCCTCCTGGGCGTGAACAAATTCTTGACTTTTTAGGGGCAGTAACATATAAACATCTCTCTAACGTGATGTAAGCAGTTATCTAAGTGCGGACTTTTGTTAATGTTATATGGCACCAGTAAAAAAATATACATGACGTCACTGTTGACAAACGGGAGGTCCAGCGCAATAAAATCTGGCATAAATGAGATATTTATATAAAGCACCGTAATCAGGGAACCCAGGTCTGATGTGGCCAAGCCCAGAAGGCTTATGTTGACAGTGTCAAGCACGCCTTGTTTAGAAAAGACAATTATGTTGAGAATATTTGTAATTATTCCAAGAACACACACGGCTTGGGCAGGACCCCACAAGTTAACTAACAGAAAATAGTAGAGAACTTCGTCAGTTACCAATAACTGCCCTGCAGGAATGATTATGGTTTGTTCTTGTGTTTCACTGTTGGTGAGTTGTGTTAGATTTGAGTTAAACATGTCGACGAAACAAACAGATTTCAATGGGTTTTCTCCTTGGCCAGTTCCTCCTTAGTTTCAGCTGAGCATCTAGACGTTTCAGTTATTGTTAAACACTGTTTTGTGAATCATTTATTGTTTCGTTTTTTGGAGACTTCCAGCAAACTGTAGGAAAGGCTTGACAAAATGTTTAGCTTTAAAATTATTTTTGCTTTTGATAGCGCTTTGCTAATGCAGTTTCCACATAAGGACGGTAGTCTGCCGTTTCACTGCCTGAGTTAAGTGCTTGGTGTTTTTTCTGTGGAATGCCTTTCAATAGTGCAGAGGTTGTGTCGTGGTCTTCATAGCCGTAGCCGGTTTACTTGTGAGCTGGTGAAATACCTTATGTAATAATTCTATAGCCAAGACCTGCGCCAGCTTGCTGCTGACGTCACATAAAAAGGCAAACGATACGTTTAAGAACAGGTTAAACCACTAAATTAAATTGTATTATATCTGCTAGAAACAATGCTTTCTATGGGTACATACTAGTTACAGATTAAAGGTAAATAATTTTGGTGGCTAAAATCAACATAATTTCCCGGTAATTCATTGAAACTGTAATATTGTATGTGGAAAAAGCAAAATTTAGTACTCAACATTTACTAAGATATTCCAAAAATTAATTAAAATGGCCGAATTAAAATATCAACATAAATTTTACATTATAAGCCAAACACTGTGAACTGAGGACTAATCACTTATCGCTATGGTTAGTCTCCCCATTTATAACTTTGTTGGACCAGTCTACCGTGGTCGAGGTTATAGGTGCCTCTCTGTCTCCAAGTCGACCAATCAGAAGTGGACAGTCATTTTTGTAGAGGCCAGGCGTTATCCATGCAGCACGATCCTTCACTTGACCTGTCTTGTTTATTTCATAGGAAACCATATATGGTAATCCATTTTCGTCCTCTTTAGTATGAAATTTTTTGTTATTTAAGCCCCAACCTGGCTTTGCCAGGGGCCGCAATATACGCAGGCCATAAATATGGCCAATTGTCTGAACGCGGTTTCTGGGACCTCTCCACGGCGATCCTCATCCACATGGTGGCACTTTGTGTCATCAGGTGTTTATCTTGTGTGATGTCCTGGTGGGGTAGAAAGTCAGTCAGTCATAGGAAACATAAAACAAAACGTTTGAAACAAAGCATGCTGTATACGCTGCTGGATTTCATGAACAGTTTTCTGTCTGTCCGCCTGTCGGAGCTTCCCTCATAGACCAACTTTCAGATATGACTATGGGCATTGTCTGCTCAGCCATAACTATTTCAGATTTAAATCACAAATGTAGGAAGGGGTTAGACTAGACACCAGTCTTACCAGGAAGCCACACGCAGAAGAAGAAAATCAAATCAAACCAAATCAAAAGGCATGCACAGACTTGCTGTAATGAAAACAAAAACCAGATGGAACATTCTATGCAGCCATAATAAAAACATGAAGGCGAGTCTAGACTGGGGCCATTTGTGGAACACTCCTTAACCTCATGGGTTAAAGCGATGAAAACAAACATACGAAACGTATTAGGGGTTCAAAGTACGGGATTAATAATAGTACACAGAGCACAGAGAAGCAACCCATGACAGTACAAATTCCTTACTTAATTTGGAAAGCTTAAGAGGCTTCCAAAATATCTGCTTAAGCACTACCGCACACTTTGATGAGATCTTTGCTAACTCCACATGGAGAGATTAATTTTCATAATAATTGTCAGGGGGGCTGAGTGGTCTTGAGGTATAATGTCCGCCTCGAGTGCTGGATGTCCCTGGTTCACGTGGACTTCTATTAATATCCCCTAGTCTCCGGGTAGTAAGATCAGACGCCGGTGTGTATTCTTTGACAGTTGGACATCGAAAAGAGTTGCCTTTCGGTGCTGCCCGGTCAAAATTTGGAGCTTAAAAATCTACGTAAAGTATTTCAGGATCCTCGCTGGTGCAACTAAGTTCGTGCGCTGCGCTGAGATTCTTCAGACTCATGCTTGAGTTGGAAATAGAACGAACCACTTATAATTTACACCCGTGTGCCATGATATTGATCCGTCGAATAAACATAAACATAATACTTCTTAACTATGTCGAATTACCCTGGTCTACGAATGCCACAGATAAGCTCTTATTGTATTCCATGTACTTTTCTATTCATTGTTTAAGAGTGAAGACCGCATCTTTGCACCTTCTATTTCTAGTAAAATCCCGCCCATACTTCTGTCATTTGTGGTTCAATCACTGGTCTCAGCCTCGTTTATATTATCTTGGAATACATTCTGTCAACGTGACAAACGAGAAAAGCTGTGGTGTTGACTGCATTCTTTATTCTTCCACAAAGGTATAACTATTGACTGGTGCCAGTCAATGGGGACAGTTTGTACCTATTCTGCATTAATGTTTCTCTGAAGACCTGATACTGCTTTCACTTGCTGCTTGAATTATTTTTGTTGGTTATCTATCAGCTTCTGGTGTTTTATGTATGAGAGACTGTTTATTGATTTTTTTAAAAATAATTTTATTAATTATAATATCTGGTTTTGCACTGTTCCTCTGCGATCTTGATTTACTCTTTACTGCTGAAGTCCTAAAGAGCTCAGTAAAGTATTCCCCCTAACTTTCCGTTATTTCTAGTTGAGTTGATTTTAGTTGATTCAAGAAGCGACATCACAGCTCTCGGGGCATCCCTATAAGCGCTCCGTCCCCATCCTCAGCAGCCAGTAAAGAATTATAATACTAAACGTCAGTCTTGCCTTTCCCCTGAGCCTCGAGTATCGAACAGAACCTCTCGTCACTTCCCCCTCTCCCCCCGCATCAGTCTCACCACTCTCTGTGGTGATTCATCTGCTCCTCCAAACCGTACACGCTCTCTCCTAAGGCAATAACCACCGCTGCCTTATGCATCAGTATTCCACCAAGTTGTACAAAGCAACCCAATCTGTCTGCCTGTTCATTTCCCAGCACACCGGTATATCCCGGTGAAAAAAATCCAGACGATACTCCTCACCCGATTCCTCCGCAGTGAAGCATGCCACTCTGCGCGAAGCATGCTTGTCCTGATCTTTCCAAGCATGCTTTCTGAGTTAATTACAATCACGATGTGTGTGTGCGTGTCGTGTTTTCTAACCAGCGGAAGGTTGCAGTGACCGCCTCCATTCTTAAGCTGGATGTTGTGGTATCATATGCTAGGCTGCACCAAACGTCGACCATTAACTTTTGCTAAGAAACCCCAAGCACTTCTATTGCCTCTTAACACTGAACCGTCTCTGTAAATGATCAAATCTTCTGAGCGAGCACTATCTTGAATTATATGCTGAATTTCCACCTGCGTGACTCCTGCATTCCAGGCTCAGTGTGATTATGACCCTACACAATTCTGACTGTTCAGGTGGCACTTTGACCCACTCCTCTCCTAACGCTATTTCCAGTGGATCTATAAACCGTTTTCTTTTGTCATCAATCAATATTTCTGTAAGGTATTTTTTTAAAGATACTTTTGACTACTTTCACAAATGTCATGTTGGCTGTTGTCCCTCAATCTGATAATGACTCCCCGAAACGTTTCCACGATTCTTGTTTTGCTTTCTTGAGCCTCCGTTGTCGTTACAATCTTCCTCTCTCGTGCACATTAGTTTTACAGATCTTGTTTATTTTGTGCTGTCTGTTGGCTCCTTGCCTCTTAGGCAGATGCACTTAGACTTCGAATGAGATTTTTAGTTAATTCCTTCCAGTGTTTTTTAAATATGATAGCTTGTTATCATGGGTTTAGGCAAATAAGAGATTGTCCTGTTGTGTCTTTGTATGGTGGAGGGGCATGGTTGCGGCCTCCATGCTAACTGTCTAGCTGATTCATGGCTAACCACGACATTGGAAGATGCATGAAGCACTCAGGTTCAGCTAGACCTCCTCGTTTTTCAGCCGAACTTTTGACCGGTCTTAGCGGTCAGCAAGTTCAAATACCCTGGACCTGTAATAGACAGCAATGGAGGCATTAAATCAGAGTTGGCTACTCTAAAAGAAACTCCTTGGAAACTTCCCGAAGCCATAAACCGAGGGTTTTTCAGCAAACGAGAAATTAGCAAAAGGACCAATGTGGCTGTAGACTACCCTATATGTGTGTCAGTAATAATATATGGGTGTAAGTCAAAGGCAATGACAACAGCTCACATAAGGCAGCTTTAGGTCTTTAAAGAAATAAGGTATCTGAGAAAAGTGGTCCAGGTAATCAGAAGAGATAAAATTGGAAATCAGACAAAACGTCATGACCTTTAAACCCAGGCCTTGCAAACTCATGTGGATCAGTCACAGTTACGATGGTTCGGACATGCATGTAGAATGGGAGAGAATCGGCCACAACGGCAGTCATGGGACCACCAGGATGAATCAAGGTACGCTGGGACATCCAACTGTGCCTGAGAAAGGACTCGAATGGAGCACAGCCAAAAAGAAAACTGTTAATATAGAAGTCTGGCGATCTTTCATGGCAAACCTCTATACCCCAAAGTAGAAGACAAACTACTATGTAAGTTTCTTGAATTTGAGATGTGTTGCTGCTAACACAACAATATTAGGGATTGCTTTTGCATCAAGAATTCTCCTTCTTTCTAATATCCATTTCTTTCATCAATTAAGAGGATGAAATAAAAGTTACAAATCTTGGTAAGAAACCTTTACCTTGTGCCTCAAACCACTACAAAAGTTCTTGGCAAGCATCATTGCGTCGTTGTTTCGATTCTGGAGTAAGCTGCCGTGGCATCCACCTTGCAGACACTTTGCGGTACTGTAGCCCGTCATGGATGGTGTGATGTGCCAGGGGCGGGGTATGCATGCATGTTACGGCTGTAATCGTTAGGTAAACTTTTCCTTGCCCCCCCCCCTTTTTCCCTCAAAATGAGAGCAATTATTTTACTAATTATTTTTTTTTTTGGGGGGGGGGGGGGGGGTCTGTTGTTGTTATGTTACTTTTAACTCTTTATTACAAATAATCATTCCGATTACGTCTCCAACATAGCAAAAAGAACGTTCGCTGCATGCTCACACCCCGATTAAGAAACTGTAACGTGGAAAAGCTATCACTTACTAAGGTTTGAAATGCTAGCTGTGCACGCATATTCTAAACAGGAAATCGACAAGGAGAAATAAATGAATGAATGAATTTGGAACTGACATCACTGCATTTGGGAGATTCCGACGCGTGTCCCGTCCCCTTCTTCGGAAGCCAACGAAGAGTTTGCATGCTAATAGTACTAGATGCCACCTGATTAAAAGTGTTTCTGTGTTTCCCGCTCAGTGTTGAATATCTCCCAGAACCCCTAATTACCTCTCGTTGAATTAGTCTTTCAATGTATGGATTCTCTATCTGTTCTACTGCAATGACCATTTCATTCTTTAGAGCCTTCACCACGACCTCTTTATCGTAAAATAGCTCGCTCACCAGAGGAGCAGCAGCAGCTAATCTTTCAGCCTGCTTGTTACCTCACACACATGAGTCTCTTGCACTGAATGTCTTATCATGTGGTGAAAGCCACTCTGCGCGCAAGAGGTCAGTTTCGTTTTCCCAAGCATTCTCCGTAAGTCCGTTACAATTAAAGCATATCGGGCTGTGCTGATCTCAAGCCATCGGAAAGTTGTTGTCACTGCCTCCACTTCTATTCTCATTGAAGATGTAGTGACGTTGTACGAGGCTCACGGTTTTTAAACAATGTCCATTCACCTTTGCATTAAAGCTACATCCATTCTTCTTACCTCTCACTACAGACACATCGTTTTAGATAATGATATAGATTGGCACAAACTTTCATTGATTAGCTCTTTCACCGCTGACTTTGCTTCACCAGCTATCCATTCCTCGCCTCCTCGCTCCAAGTAACTATGATTCTACGGCATCTACGCAGGGCTGTTTTGCTGGGCGACACTGTGATCCATTTCTCACCATGCTATTTTGTCAGTAGCACAACCTTTTTTTTTCAGCGACTGTTACCTATGCCATTCAAGAGCCATCCATCTCTTTTCAGCCGATTTCCCTTGCTATCTCCTAAGGATTCAGGCAGAAGGTGTTCTCTGTCCGTTGCGACCTTAAGGTAAATATTCGCCTGTTAAACCTAGCGAAGAAACCAAAATAGACCCATAACCTCCTAACAAGCATATTGTAAACGTCGACTAATTAGGAGCGTTTCTTCGAAGTAGGAGTGCATTACCCTGAAAGGCAAGGAACTAACAGTCTGTAAAACGAATGTGTGCGCAAAACTCAAGTTCTGGAACAAAACTAAAGTCCAGAAGTTGACGACCCACCACCATTCTCGGAGTTTACAGCCAGAGAACGCAAAGAAGAACAATATTCTATGACATTTCATAGGAAGCAATTGGAACAGGCAGGATATTGACCTTGCCCCCTATCCATGTCGATTAGCATACAAATAGAGATGGCACTATATGCTTAGTACACCAGTGCCATGATAAAAAAAGTTCTTTATTCATCTGTACAACTAAGGAGATTGTCAACAACTTCACATTGAATATGACTTTTGTTTCCATTGATTTTTTGAGCCGACTTTTGCACGTGCATGATGAAAACATAAATTTGTTTCATAAAAGTAAGCTTTAGTTTTTCGTCCTCTGCTTCAAACTAAGGAAAATCCGGTAAAATGTGACTAAAAAGCTTAACGAGACGGGAAGCAGAAAAAAGTGCACATAACAACACAAAACAACGTTTCATTCGGTGGCCTTTCTCGAACAAGTAATGAACTATACAACGGTAACAAATGTTACACAACAGTAAACACATTTTACCGTTGTGTAGTTCATTATTAGTTCGAGAAAAGCCACCGGCCGAAACGTTGTTTTCTGCACGCTTTCTGCTTCCTCGTTTCGTTAAGCTTTTTAGTCACATTTCACTGGAATTCCTTGGTATTAGCTTGACTGCAGTCACTCTCAAATTTTCACAACTATTGGCTTCAAAGCATCATAATTTGACGATATCAACAGAAAAAAGCATCATCTTATGTCGGTGCTTTTATCATAATTTTACTATATCAACAGAAAAAGAAAATCATATATATCGGTGTTCGTATCACTTTCTTAAAGTGCGTTATAGAAGCACAAAGGGCCCAAATCTCACAGTAAACATTTGACATTTATTTATTTTGTTTGTTTCGTCCGGATGTTTTATTTCACTTCAAGCACATCATGCTCATGAACGTAACCCTAAACTTTGAACTCATGCTCAAATATATAAAGATGTTAACACCAGCGTTGATTGATTCCAGATGAAATAAAAATGAAAAAATAGCTATTATCACATTCTTTTGAATTCCATCAATTCGTAAATCTGGATCTAACAACACATATACAAAAACAGCTGCTCCAGGAAAGTAACAAATAATGAATATAGTCGATATAAGTACCACCATTTTGACAACCCTACTATCTCTGTCAGCCATGACAGTTTTGGCACTCGACGTGGTAGCTTTTCGACGCCATTTTGATTTCTTTCGTAAAGCTGAGACAAGGATTGCAGTGCAGACTGCCACCGTGCAAAATGCCATTGTTGGGATTGTGTTGTTTGTCATGAATGTGAAAGCCTCTATTTTGCTTCGGTCTTCTATAAAGGATATCCCAAGCAAGGTCCTATTAATTGATGGGTCAAAAATTATTGCTGGTCGAGCTGTGTAGAAGACTGGGCAGACGCTTGCCAACATAAATACATAGATAAAAACAAGATACAATACTGTCCTCTTGGGCGTGAACAAATTCTTGACTTTCAGGGGCGCAGTAACACAGAGACATCTCTCTAGCGTGATGTAAGCAGTTACCCAAGTGCTGACTCTAGTGAATATTACATGGATCCAGGACGTAATATACATTATGTCACTGCTGACAAACGGTAGATCTAGTGCATTATAATCTGGCATAAATGAGATATTTGCATACAACAGTGTAATGAGGGAACCCAAGTCTGATGTGGCCAGACCAAAGAGGCTTATGTTGACAGTGTCACGCAGGCCTTGTTTAGAAAAGACAATTATGTTGAGAATATTTGTAATTATTCCAAGAATGCACACGGCTAGAGCCGGACCCCAAAAGTTGACTAACAGGAAATAGTATAGAGTTTCATCGGCTAACAGCACCTGCCTTGTAGGGGTGTTCGCTAGTTGTTTATGAGCTTCATTGTTGGCAAGTTGTGTTTGATTTGTTCTGAACATGGCTTGGGATTACCGTTTTCCTTTTCAATAAGTCATTTTTAATTCCGGCTTTACATCTACATGTTTAACTTTATCTTAAATACTATATTTTATTTAGCCTTATATAAAAGTTGTGTGCCGCCTCCACAATCAGGGTTGGAGACAGTGGGCTAATGATGTGTTTGGGAATTTAAAATCTCTTCCTCGTTGCCACTCTCGTAGCACAGACAGAAATCCACGAAACTGTGGTGAGGTTAAAATAAATAGTGAGCAGAGGAAATCTAGTTCTAGTGCTCCCAGATAAATCATAAATTTGTTCAACTCATTCTCTGACCTCTAAATACCAGAGCCGCACATTTAACTATATGCCAGAAGAAGAATAGGCACCTTTGCGCGACATGGTAAACTCACCAACCATTAACTGACTATCTGATTATTTGTCCTAGTCCAAGTACGACTATTAAATGCATAGTTATAGAACAATGAAATATTGATTGTTTCTCATGATCGATCTCGGATTATGTCAGTAATGACAGTAGGTATTTCCGTATTGAATGCCAAAAGATAATAATACCTTCTCATACTATTTTCCCTATGACAAAACTTTACTGTGCGTTCTACTGAATCTCATAAGATCGAAGGTTTCTTTCTTGAAATAAAAGGTTTCTTACAAAGAGCAGACTAAAACCCAAGTACGGACAAGCAAAATAGTGTTATTTGCCTTGAACTAGCAATTTGGTCTTTGACAAATATGGGTTCAATTGACACATTCTCTAATTATCGTTTCATTTGTTTTTCTGTTTGTTCTTTAAATAGGGAGAAAACAGCGTGTGAATAAAAAAAAAATGAATCAATTGCCTAACCAAAACATGACACATATACAATTAAGCAACATTTGCATCCACAGTAACTCTATTTTAATTACCTAATTGTAGTTTTTTGTAAAAAGTAAAATGCCATTAAAGTTGAGCAGCACATGTTTTGTTTTTAGAAGGTTTTCTTTAACAATTGCGCAGTTTTAAAATTATATGTCACTAAAGTTAAATGTATACTTCAATGTGTTTAGCTTCATCTTTCGGTTTTTATTAATCGTGCCATGTAGTTGTTCCTTCTCTATGTTAAAGATTTTATTGGCAGCTTTTTTATTTATTTATTTTATAACATAATTTCTGTCTGGTTTGTCTGAGTACATACTTCACTGGCAGTTTAAACTGATTTTTTTTAAAGCATAACCTCTATTAATGTTTTTTTTTTTTTTCTTAACAGGATTTTTACCTAGTCTTTGTTTTTAAAATTTAAGACTACACATCTTAGAAACAATGTTGTTAGAAAAAACGCAGCAGTATAGAGCAAGCGACACTCTGGCTTTTGTCAGGGGTCGCAA
>CAJHNH020000658.1:232598-247686 GCA_905116865.2 Candidula unifasciata
GCTGTGAGGAATAAGCATATAAGGTGTCAAACTGCACTTAGCCTCTTTCAGTCTATGATGCCTCCCTCAGCTCCTGATGATTCGACTGTCTTTGACTCTGGTAATTCTGCTCAACTGGATCAGGTAGTGAAAGAGTACTTCACCATAGACGACGCAGCAACTGTACCGGTATTTAGCAAGTCTCTATCACCAGTAAGGACACACAATGTCTTTGAGCCACACTAAGCTCTAGCACTGGTAGCTGTTTGAGGTACCATCTCCCACATGTTAGAGATGTCAGGAACCTTCACAGGTGTTAGCTGGTGGTTTGCTGGTTGGTGGATGTTGGTTTGACTGTGAATCTTCTGCCAGCTCTTCAGAAAAGATATATCCTGTCAAGAAAATAACTCAACATTAGTCATCACCAAGAGGGTAACATCTTGACAGGAAAGACAGAGCAAGCATCAGTCATCAACCCCCATCTGCCAACTCCTCCCTGCTCTCCTGTTTCATTCCTCAGATTGCCTCTCCAGACCAAAAGACATAAGTCTCCTATATTTATCTGTCTGTTTAGTGCAAGAGAAGGCAAGTCAGATATACAGTGGAGATAGATAAAGTGGTCTAACACATATATCACTCTCCCTCTCCCCCTCACTCTGCACACAGACACCAATATTTACTGTCAGTACCTGCATTCACCAGCTTTCCCAACCGCCCCAGCACTCATTGATCTGGGTCAAGCACACACCTACTTTGATTAACAAAGCCCTGACCCAATTCTGTCCCCATTTCGTATGTACAGATTCTTTAAGTAGTTTAAAACGTACACAATTGTAAGGGCATTAAATTTTTATCAGTATGGGTGGTTTATTGAGGGCATAAGCTATTTAGTCTGTACAGTGGAAGATCTACGTTCGAATCCGCTACTCTAGCGATCAAGAACGGTCGAACTAAGTGAGATCACACAGCCGATATTGATTTCTCTACAGCAGTGACTACTTTACAGACATCATTCTAGGTACTCGTAAACTATAATTAACTTACCCAAGCATATGTAAAAACTGAGACATTCCAGATTGCCTTGGAAAGTGAAATTTATACAGGCACAGATTAACACATCTGGACGCTTGAGAAGCTGGCAAGGAGAATAGCGTCACTTAGACACTTCAGGCGTCGGTACAAAAGAAGTCCCTTGTATACTTGTGCAAGGAGTAAATCGGTTTCCAAGAAACCTCAAATAACTCCCTTAATATATCTCCAAGAGATATACATTTAAAAGTGGAGTTTAGTTAAAGTAACCAAAAAAGGCAGACATAATAATGTTGTCCAATACAGGCCTATATATATAGATATAAGGGACTATATATTTCTGGGCGAGTCCAAGTTTGAATTTTGTGCAGATTACAGGTAAGACAGGTTATCAGCCTTACAGACCGATGCGTAATGGCTATCATTTCACGACAGATGCTGAAAGCCCACAACACACTGTGTTCAGAGAAGATGGAAGTACTGTAATTAAATTATTATTATTATTGTTACTATATAGCAATATTATCACCAAGAATACTACTATTACCTTTCTAACTACGACAACTACTACTACTACTACTACTACTACTACTACTACTACTACTACTACTACTACTACTACTACTACTACTACTACTACTACTACTACTACTACTACTACTACTGCTATTACTACTACTACTACTACTACTACTACTACTACTACTGCTGCTGCTGCTGCTGCTGCTGCTGCTGCTGCTGCTGCTGTTGTTGCTGCTGTTGCTGCTGTTACTACTGCTACAGTTATTATTTTTACCATTAAATGTCAGTCATATTATTGAAGTCATTATAATGTAATTATCTTTTTAAAGATACTGCCGCCCCTGTAAAGTCCTTTTTTTTGGGAACTCCCCCTCTTCCCGCAAACTTCAAAAACACAGTAAAGAGCTCCCTAGCCATTGTAAAAGTCAGAAGAAAAAACAAATAGAATTTTGCCCCTGTTTTCACAATCTCCCCCCGCCCCCTATCCCCCAGACACACACACAATACAAAATGGTTAAATACTAAAGCAGACATTACCAAATCAACGGTTTATTCTCTCTCATTAGACAAAGTAGTAATAGCCACAGTGTTGAAGCATCAGCAAATACGTCAGACAGATAAACCACTTTCCTTTGACGTAGAAGCGAATAACAAATTCATGCAAAATGCATACAAAGACTCGCTGTAATGAGGAAAAAACTGCACGGAGCATAACGAGGAGCCAGTATTTAAACCAAAACATTTGGACAAATCAATGCTGACATGCAGCCTTAGATTTATCAGAAAGTGTAAACCATCGCTCAGATCGAGAAGCTCACAATGCTCCCAAACCGTTCACTTAATCAAAATTGGAAACAAAGATACAACAATAAGACAATTAAAAAAAAAAAAAAAACACCCTATACCATCTAACAAGGAAAAATTAGAAGACTTGCAAATATAAAAACTGAGACGATAGTGTGTAAAGCTTTTACACCAGAACCAACGACGAGCTGTCCAAACGTACCCACTGCAGTTCTGGAAATCCCAGGAATAACCTTTTTGCGATTTGAGTCCGAGCAAAAATCCCTATCACTTCAGGGATCCTGTATCCCTCTCATATCTAGGAACGTGTTTTCAATTACAGTTTTGCTAAAGAAGTTACGCAAAGAGAAACGTCGGAGTTTACATTATACATCCTAATGACAACACACATACCCAGATCAATCCTCCTTTCAGCTGGGCAGACTAGAACTTATTAATAAGACTGCAATGTTGACACTTGATATTAGCTCTCAAAATCATCGTATTCTCCAACCAGGACAGCCCAAGAGCCACATTTATCTCAGAGACGTAATGCACCAGAGACAATCTCCGCATATAAAGTTGAATTTAAGAGATTATGATACAACAGACAGTATAACATCTTGACAGTATTAAAAAGACTTGGCAGAAACACGCAGATTCGAATGTTCAGACACCGAAAGAGGCACGTAAACTTACTTTCATGGTATAGTTCTATCTGACTCTGCCACATGCGGTTATGGGGCACCAAAGCAAATTACAAAACGTGACTGAAAAATAGCTCAGTGTTCTAGCAAGATAGACGAAATCTGGACCAAGCGAGGGACCCTGTAAGATAAACTATGGAGCACTAGAGAAAAGTTCAAGCCCCTGTTTATGATTTAATCTCTAACTGATACATATCAAGACTGGATTATGACAATAGTAACTGCTAACACCAAGAATGGAATTCAGTGGACCCCTACAAAACAGCTTGATGATCTGGACTTCGCTGATGATATTTCTCTTCTGTCCCATTAACGGAATCAGATGCAGGATAAATTAAATATACTAGATGCGAGATCACAGCAGCTTGGTCTAAAATCCATAAAGGAAAGAGAAAGATAATGAGAATAAATCAGGCAAATAGTAATGTGGTTTCCATTAATGGCACCCCACTCCAAGACGTGGAGTCGTACACCTATCTGGGCAGTAATGAAGATAAAGATGAAGGAACCGATAGAGTCAATAAAATAAGAATACAAAAGTCAAGAGGAGCTTTCATAGCACTAGGGAATTTGTAGAGGTCAAAACAAATTAAAAGACATACAAAACTAAACATTTTTAATTCTAATGTCAAATCAGTACTTTTGTATGGGGTAAGGCATTTACTAATAAACTACTAACATTCATTAACTGGTGAATGCGCTGAATAGAAGGAATTAACTGGTATGATATAATAACTAATGTAGAGCTTTGGGAGAGAACTAAACAGGTTCCAGTGGACCAAGAGGTGAGGAAAAGACGCTGGCGTTGGATAGGAAACACACTGAGAAAACAGGAGAACAGCATAACTAGAATGTCTTTGCATTGGAACCCACAGGGGCATAGGAATAAAGGAAGGCAAAAAAAAAAAAAAAAACATGAAGAAGAGAGCTGGAGAATGCAGCTAGAAAGATGGGGAGGACATGAAGAGCTCCATGCCATGGCGAAGGATAGAACGACTTGGCGTGAGTTGGTTGAGGGCCTATGCTCCACTGGGGGATAAAAAGGCAGAAGAAGAAGAAGAAGAAGAAGATGCATAGCAAGCGCTGATCATTGAAAATGGAGCACTGTTTTCTTTCGTTGTAATATCTTTCTCTGTTCATTGTAAATGTTGCTATGGTCAATTTGTTTTCAACATATTCTTGACTGTGTTGTAATTCGTGATTTGTGAGGACTGCCCTGACAGCACTTCAGACAGATGTATTGGGGCTCCAGTCTCTTTGAAAAAAAGTCACACAAGTGTAAAACGACTGGTCACCCCCTTTCTGTTTTGAAAGAAACAGGTTTACGGATCATACGTGTCGTTGAAAACCTCTTGGTGATAAACGTCCCGCATAACATTGATATTATCTCTTACGTAGGACAAGTGCCAAAGCATACGTGAGGCGTAACAAAAGTACTGACTAATTCCTTGATATCGCGGATTGTGTAGGAAAGCGAATGATTACTGCCTATGCTTGTTGACAAGGCACATGATTAATTTCTGAGGCGGAAAACAAGGGAAAGGTGGGCGCGCTAATTGAAAAAGGGGCGGTGAGTCAAAACAGTTTGGAAACCTATGGTCTAATACGATGACAAAGAAGAATATCCCTAATAAAACATCCAGATCTTTATAGACTAAGATCTACTAAGAAACATGAATGTTTACAATAGAGGTGTCGACCGCGAACTTCTGCAAGCTGTGTGATCTTCTTCATGAGTCGATCTTCACAGTCTATGAAATACACAACTAGTGATTTCTGAAATTAAATGTAACCCTCTGACATAGAAAAGACTGGCCACACTGATCTACACCATGTGCCAAGAAAGTGATAATAAGGACATTTGGATTCTTCTTCTACATTCGGGAATGGTCTGCTGTAGGTCATCAGTCAATCAACCAGATGCCGTCTCGACAATGAAGGTTAGCTGCAATTGATCTCCAACACGCCGTCTCTTGTCTTAGTTGTACGCTTTCTCAGACTGCTGTTCTTGATGTTGTCATCCCACTTTTATCGTTGTCTGCCTTTTGATCTCTTGACCGCAACTCACCTCCCCGCCCCCGCCCTCACCCCCCCTCTCCGACTCGAGTATGGTTTTTAAAAGAGTGTATACCCTTTAATGTAGCCAAAAATAGCCTAATTGTTAATTTTAAAAATTTCTTTCGGCCACTTTCTGTTCATTGTTTGTCTCTCTAGAAACTCTGTATTTCATCCAGGTCAATTGTAAATTAAATGGTAAACCTTTCAAACTGTTTACTTCTAACAAAGGCGAAGTGATAAACTTTTGGTTTTGATGAGCGTCTGCAAATATTGTTTAATCTCCATTTCATACAATCACGTACACAATTATACAGGTCTATGATGGAACCTGTCAATATTTCCAGAGGACAGTTTGTGCTGTAGGGTGCATGGCAATCACAGCTCTTTCGCAAGGGTGTAACTGTTTCCTCTCGATTTCTTTCCTAGATCAATTATGGCAAGTGTGAGGAAGTTACTCCTCCACATAGCTCAAATTCTGAGCAGTACTGTAGAGCCACGTGTTGCACATATATTATAATCTCTACCTAGTCCTGCCATGTTTACTCCAAAAAAAAAAGGTAACACTATAATATTTTTGGGGAAAAAAACATGATGCCGAAACTGCGATGTCAGAAGAGCAGTGCTATATCCGTTCTCTTGTCAGAAACCAGTCACCAACCAAGGCTAAAGGCCTAACACTTGACATTTTCCGCTGTCCGAATCTTTAATGAGCAAAGTAGTCCCTGATCAGACTGTTCTCAAGAGTTTGTATTAGGGCCTCGTTCATTGTTATTAGTACTGCACGACAACGAAGAAGAAGACAAAGAAGAAGTAGGGAAGGAAGAAGAGGAGGCGGAGGAGGAGCTAAGGGGCAAAAACAGAGGAAGATCTAGAATGCGGTTTCACTTTCACTTCCCAAATGGTCAAAGAAGCATAATGGGCGCAGCATTCTACAATAAACAGCTGACATTTGTTTTGTTTTTTACACCCGAAAGTTTTTATTACATTTGAAGCACATCATGTTCATGAACGTTACCCTAAACTTTGAACTCATGCTTAAATATATAAAGATATTAACACCAGCGTTGATTGATTCCAGATTAAATAAAAGTGAATAAATGCAATTATTATATTCTTTTGAAATCCAGCAATTCGTAAATCGGAATCTAACAACATGCACACAAAACCAGCTGCCCCGGGGAAGTAACAAATAATGAATATGGTAGATATCAGTAACACCATTTTGAAAACCCTACTATCTTTGTCAGCTATACTTTTGGTAGTGGACGTGGTAGCTTTTCGACGCCATATTGATTTCTTTCGTAAAGTTGAGACAAGGATTGCGGTGCAGATTGCCACTGTGATAAAGGCCAGTGTTGGGATTGTGTTGTTTGTCATGAATGAGATGGCTTCTATTTTGCACTGGTTGTCGGCAAAGAGCAGCTCATTGAAGTCCCCCTGTTTATCGACATCCGGTGGTATTATGTCTATTTTATTAATATTTCCATGAAAATTATAACAAGTAAAGGTGAGAGAACTCACCCTTGCCTTACTCCTGATGTTACTGAGAACCAATCTATGAGGCCAGCTCTTGTTCTGATGGCGCTTTCATCTTCTCTATAAATAGCTCTTACACAATCAAGCATTGTTCCATCATAAATCAACATCTAATACAATAACAGCTAGATTCGTCACCACAATAATTACTGAAGAGTTATGGGTAGCATCTCTTCACAATACCGTGATTTGAAGTTTTCATCGTGAAATGAAATAGAAATAGGAATAGGGATCATAAAAAAGAAGATTATTACAAACACTGAGAAAGGGATGAAAGTCCACTAGGTCTGACTATACGGTAAATAGAAGTTGGTCACAAATGAATTTATAGTCGGCAAAGGCGGTGATGTTACGCAACTTTAGAGATCCATCAGTCCAAGTAACACAGCTTGCTATTAAGACGGGACGCCAAAGAAAGAGAGCCAAAGAGTTAATCAACTTAAAGGAAGCTGTGGAGCTTACCTATGAGAATAGGCTCGGCTTTGGACAAGAGAAAGCTCAATGGTGGTCCAAAGCGTTGGGTCAAGGACGCAGAAAAAAAAAACTGCCATTCCAAAAGGTTGTCAAACAGTCGCAGCAGGGGCACTAATTTATTTAGAATCTTTTGTCCTTCAACGATTTATGGCGAATGGTCCCAATGCGACTGAGCTTTCTTATCTTACGTACGATATATTACCGTCAGCTACTAACTGACTGGGATAAGCCAGATGACGATGGGTGTCCTTTATGCAGAGTACCGCAGACTCTCAAACATTTACTTCTGCAAGTTAGCACTGTGGGGTCTGTTCACATAGAGACACAGCAAGGTTCTGAGGTGGACGGCCGATGCTGTTAACCAAAAAAGGACTATCTCCCAGTCCTTAAGGAAACAAAAGAGCATTTGACCTGAAATGCTATATACAGATTTTCAGAATACCCTGTACAAGGAATAGAAGAAATACTGACATTTTAAAAGATCTGAACATCAAGGAAAATTAGCTAATAAACATCATCTTGTCTCGGAAACTGAAATATTTTAGTCATAGCGCTATGGCAGATTGAAAAATAATAATAGCAGAACGCGTGGTACCAGGAGGGAGAGGCAGGGGCTGACCAACACAAAGATGGGTACAGGGTATAAGTGACTTCTTAAATATGAAAGTACACGCGGCAGAAGAGCTGGCGAGAGACTGAGTTTTTTTTTTTTTTTCTGGCAGACCGTGATGAGAGCGACATTCTGCAAAGGACCTGCTACACGATGATGATGTAATGTAAATGTTGCTATGCTGCTGTCTCATTTAAGAAGTATGTATATTTTCAAGCTGTAGTGTGTCTTATTTTTCAATGCATTCTGGACTATGTTGTGAATATATCCACCAATTTGGACAGGGTTACTGTGTCATATACCTGTTGCCGGCATCTTCTTTAATAACATTGCTTATGACTAGTGAAAACGGCTGTGAAACAAAACAGTTTGGCAACCTATGATCTCAAACGATGACATAGAAGAATATCATCAATAAAATTGATCCAGATCACCAAGGGCTAAGAGACATGAATGTTCACACTAGTTGTGGTTAGTGTGTCGACCGAGGCTAGTAATCGACCGGTCCTCTTCATTAGTCTATCTCCACAGTCAATTTAATAAACCACCAGTGATTTCTTAAAATAAATTTAAAAAATTGACCACCGCTGCTCTACATCATATGCTTTTTAGTTAGAACTGTGGAGAATGCCAGCCAAGTCACACTGACTACGGATCTCGTTTTTTTCGTATCAGTTCAAGCTGACCGTTGAATGTTTAAGATTTTAAAACAAAACATAACTGTACTTCATCAAAGTAAGGCTCTGCTTCTCAGCATCTATTTCGAACTGTCCTAATGAAGCAACACTGGCAAAACACACACACACACACCCATACTCACGCACACACACAATCGTACAACCGCTAATACCTGTTGCTATATCTAGTTAACTATCTGTCAAAATTTCTGATATTACAAGGACCAATCGACTACGATATTTGAAGCGTATAGAGATAGTGTCAGAGAACAGAGACAAACAAGAAGGAGAGGGAAGAATTTGTAGAAAGAGAAGATCTGTGTAATGGGTTCCGTGTCCGCATCATAAGAAGAGAAGAGAAGCAATTTAGCACATATTTTGGCTGTAAACAGATGACTTTTTTTTAAATTTTATTTATTTCACCCCGATTGTTTACTACACTTGAAACACATTATGTTCATGAACATAGCCCTGAACTTTGAACTCATGCTTAAATATATGAAGATATTAACAGAGCAGTTAGTGGATTCCAGATGAAATAATATTGAAAAAATGGTACTTACCATATTCTTCTGAATTCCATCAATTCGTAACTCGGTATCTACAAGCGCGTACACAAAAGCTGCTGCTCACGGGAAGTAACAAATAATGAATATAATAGATATTAGTACCACCATTTTGACCACCTTGTTATCTCTGTCAGCTTCGACAGTTTTGGTTGTCGACGGCAGTTTGATTTCTTTCGTAAAGTTGAGACAAGAATCCCGGTGCAGATTGCCACAGTGCAAAATGCCAGTGTTGGGATTGTGATTGTCATGAATGTGATGGCCTCTATTTTGCTTCGGTTTTTTATAAAGTATATTCCAAATAAGGTCCTATTTTTTGATAAGTCAAATATTATGGCTGGTCTAGCAGCGTAAAACACTGGACTGACGCTTGCAGTCATCAGCACATAGACAACAACAAGAATCAGTACTGTCCTCTTGGGCGTAAACAAATTCTTGACTTTCAGAGGCGCAGTAACACAGAGACATCTCTCTAACATGATGTACGCAGTTATCCATGTGCTGACTCTGGTAAATATTACATGGCACCAGGACGAAATATACATGACATGACTATCTACAAACGGGAGATCCAACGCCATAAAATCTGGCATAAAGGAGATATTTGCATAAATCAGCGTAATCAGGGAACCCAGGTCTGAAGTGGCCAAGCCCAACAGGCTTATGTTGACAGTGTCACGCACGCCCTGTTTAGAAAAGACAATTATGTTGAGAATATTTGTAATTATTCCAAGAATGCACACGGCTAGGGCCGGACCCCAAAAGTTGATTAAGAGAAAATAGTAGAGAGCTTCATCTGTTAACAGTACCTGCCTTGTAGAAGTTATCATCAGTTGTTTATGAGTTTCGCGGTTGCCGAGTTTTGTTAGATTTGAGTTAAACATGTCGATGAAAACTCAAACTGATTTCAGTGGGTTTTTTCCTTGGCCAATTCCTTTTTAGTTTCAGCTGAGCATCTAAGTGTTTCAGTTTTTGTTAAACACTGCTTTACGAATCCTTTATTGTTTCGTTTTTGTGAGACTTCCGGCCAAAATGGAGGAAAGGCTTGACAAAATGTTTAGTTTGAAATTTATTTCTGCTTCTGATAGCGCTTTGCTAATGCAGTTTCCATATAAGGACGGTAGTCTGCCGTTTCGCTGCCTGAGTTAAGTGTTTGGTGTTCTTCCTGTGGAATGTCTTAGTGCAGAGGTTGTGTCGTGGTCTTCATAGCTGTAGCCGGTTTACGTGTGAGCTGGCAAAAACACATTATGTAATAACTCTATAGACAAGACCTGCAGCTGTAGATGACGGGCCATGCTGCTAACGTCACATAACCAGGCAAACGATAGTTTAAGAACAGGTTAAACCACTAAATTAAATTTGATTATATCTGCTAGAAACAATGCTTTCTATGGGTACATACTAGTAAAAGATTAAAGTAAATTATTTTGGTGGCTAAAAACAACATATTTTCACGGTAATTGATTGAAAATGTCATATTGTATGCGGAAAATAGGCAAATTTGTTCTGAACATTTACCAAGATATTTCAGAAAATAATAAAAATGGCTTAGTGAAAATTTACACATATATTTTACATTAAATGCCAAACTCTGTGACCAAAAGACTAATCACTTAACTCCATGGTTTTAAAGTTATGCTTATTTATGTGGTACACATTTTTTTCCCCCAACAAATAACGGATAAGGGTTATCATAAATGATAACAACTCATAAAGTATCAAGCTGCTGTATTCATTCCAGTTCACTGTGGAACGGGGCAAGTATGTGGACACCTGATTGCAGTTATGGTGAAACCTCGACTACGATTGTGATTTTTTTTTTTTTTTTGGGGTCTAACTTTCTGTTGACAATTGAATAGTTTTCACAACGAGGGCAGGCTACAGTGTACCGTTGCCGTCTTTGCTAATATTTAATGCTGACGTTCCAATCTCGTCCACGGTGCTACAGTCGCACCACGGTCTGAAAAAGAGAAGGTTGTAAACTTACTGACTATTCACGGACTATTTGCTAATTTGTCGTTTTCCAAGCCTTTCTACTATGTGCATATTTATAGAACGGTAAACAACTAAATATAGATTGTTTTTAATGATACATATGAAGTTGTGACTGTAGTGATAGCTGGGTATATTTTATTTGAATGTCGAAAGATGATAATGTTAACCTTGAATTATTTCCCCTGTGACAACTTACATTATATTATATTCCTTCAGATCCCATAAGTAAAACAAAAACGTTTTTATTTTTCTGGAAATAATTGACTTTGCGACAAAGAACAGTCTCCAGATTAAAACAATAATAATAATTGTGTAACTGACTAAACATAAACAAAGCATAATGTAATTTGATATAAACAGAACAGTGTAATTTGCTATTGACTATTAACAATTGAGGACGTGTTATTTTTTATTTTAATCATGGCAGCAATGGGTACAGTTTCCTTTTTAGCTATCGGTTTTCCCCCCAGAATAGGAGAGGGGGCAAGGGGAGAGGGACACAAAAATAAATATAAATTATATCTTGAATACAAGACATACATATACAATTGAAAGGTCGTAATAGTCATTGAGTATGTCCAATATCTTTTAATACATAGTTACAGTTTACTGTTAACGTCAATACAGTATAACAGCGCGTTTTCTCGAATGTTTTCTTCAACAATATTTTACAGATTCAAAATTTTTAGGTTACTTAATTTAAATGTATATTTCGAAATATTCACCATCTTCATTATGTACCTATTAATTGTGACATATACTGGGTTTTTTTTTTCTAACCACTTGGGAATTTATTTCAAGCTTTGTTGTTAATTCTTGTGTATGTGTGTGTGTGTGTATATATATATATATATATATATATATATATATATATATATATATATATATATATATATATATATATATATATATATATATATATACAAGAAATGTATTGAATGACCATGGGTATGATTATCTGCCAGATTTAAAAATCTTTGTAATGTTTATGATCTTATGGTGTTTTCAAACTTAAACACCCATAATTAGATGATGTTTCGAGGATTTTTGCTATCACTGATGTAATTTTTCACTCAGAACATACGCGTCCCTCATCACATTTTTTACTCTTTTTTTTAAAACTCTAGCACCAAGCAATGCTTTGCTTCTATGTTAGTGGCTGTTACTATTGTTTTGGTTGTGCGTTCATGATACTGCAAGTAACTAATGATGTATGTTAGGTCATGAGGATTTAAAAAAAAAGATTTTTAGTTCTCTATGACCCGTAACTTGATGGAATTAGAAAAGGAGTTAAGAGGGGTTGGTAGGCAATAGTTGCTATTTATTGTTCAGTTGTCGGGACTCCAACAAATTTAATGGGAGTATGTGTAACACGCGGGTGGGATAGTTTTAGCCTGTCAATAATTTAGGTTTGGCTACAATTGGAACAAAAACTGGCATCTTTACAGATTCGGACTTTTCGAAAGTGGCCAGTAATTGCAAACGTTTATAAGGATGAGCAAAGCAGAAAAGGCTCTCTTTATTTTTTGCTCTTAGGTCTCGCCAGTCACCCTGGGGACGTGTAGTCCGTCTTTAGTAGAATATGTTCTTTAGTATTGTTTTAGTATTCATATTTTTCGACACTGAGTGGAAGGATGGTCTTAGCTCAAACTTCTACAAGCAGTAGCTACCATCAGAACACGTATTTTTTAATTAGAGATTTTCTGTACCAACAATTTAACAGAGTTTAAACAGACAGCCTCTTTGATGTTCAGCTGTTCCGTCAGTAAAACTGAAACGAGGTCTCGCAGTAAAAGAGCGAGGGATTTTCGTGATTTACACAATTGACGTTACGAGAACATACCGAGAACTAGATCAGACTTTCACCAAAATCAAGACTCTTTTCTCCAGTTCCCCCATTTTAAAGATTGCTAATATCATATTAATCTTTGTTCTTAGATATCATACCCGTGGTACGGCAGTTGCGGTGTGTCTGATGCAGTTTGATGACGACATGTTTCACACAAACTGCTACGTGAGCAGTAAGTTGTCTCCAGCCCAGGTACACTTTTTTGCGGCAGAACAGCAGTGTCTTGCGGTGATTGTCTGTGTGACAAGACTCAAGCGTTACCTCCTGGGCAGACTTTTTGTCCTTTGGACTGCTCGTGTTTAGTCTGGTGACCCGAAAGACAATCGTATAACCAGATGGGCACTACCACTGCAAGATTTCTTTCCAAGTCACAACTACACACATCAAGTGCAACAGCAACAACCTGACTGACCTATTAAGCCGGCTGTAAAACTATTGATTGCCTAGTTGTATCCAGAAATTGACAGTCTGGTAACTTGAGAAATTTACAGACTGTGTGAAAAGACAGTGTCTTCATATATTCATGCCTTCTTAAAAATGCAGATGACTATGAATTGTTTCATAACGAAATTCTACACCAAGTTACAAAGATCCAGTTGAACAATAGTAAATGACAAGTAGCAGTGTATACAAGTACTCTTCTAGCCTAAAACCAGTGAACTGAACAATCGAGACAGATGACTCTGCAGCAACATAGAGGTGATGATTATTCTAAGGACGTCAGCGGAAAGGAAAAGGTGAAGAATGAAAGAAGAGTGTAATTGGAATAAAAGGGAATGAATGTATAGAATAGAAGTCTATGTTGTGATTATCATATTATAAGTTAATCTTATTTTGTTCATCTTTAATATAATATGTTAAGTAGATATGTGTTGTATGGATTGTATATGTTTTATATGTTCTGTATGTGCTATATGTTTTATATGTTTGTTTCATGTATATTATTTGGTTTTGAATTGATAAGTTTATTCATTCAATTTCATTCGCACAATTTTTTTTGGTGTATGTTGCTTATTTATTTTGAGTTGTAACTTTTGTGTTGGTATTTATGATGAGTAATTTATCTGGGTATTTTTCTTATTTATTTTTGATTTGTATCTATTGTGTTGGTATTTATAAAGAGTAATTTATTTGTGGATTTTTCTTATTTATTTTGATTTGTAACTATTGTGTTGGTATCTATGAAGAGTAATTTATTTGTGGATATTTCTTTTTTTTTTTGTTAATTTGTAACTATTGTGTTGGTATTTATAAAAAAGTAATTTATCTGTATTTTTTCTTATTTATTTTGATTTGTAACTATTGAGCTGATATTTATGAAGAGTAATTTATCTGTGTATTTTTCTTATTTATTTTGATTTGTAACTATTGAGATGGTATTTATAAAAGGGAAATAATTTTGAGTTCGAAAATTATGTCATGTATATTTTGCTTATTTATTTATATTTGTAATTTTAGTGGTTTGTTGGAATGAATATAGTGTAATAATTTTTGTTTGTGAAAATTATTATGTATGTATTTTGGTTATTTATTTTCACTGTAAAATTATTTGTGTGATAACCCATTTGGATTTTACGAATATATTTTCTTTTCTTTTCTTTACTAAAGATTTTTTGCTAGATTACATAAGTTATGTTAATTGTTTGATTTGCAATTACTTTTGTTTTAAAATTCTCGAATTGCAATAATAATATTCTTTAGTTTTTTTTAAAACTTAATCTGAAATCCATCACTTCGATAAAAAGTGTTAATGAGCTTAATATTAACTGAGTGTCCTATGTGCAGCAAATGTAAATGTAAAGTATAGGTTGGACAATAATGCATTATGAGTAGATAGTTTTGTAAACTAGTAGACTTTAAAATAACTGACAATTTAGTTTAGCAGTAACAATGAAATTCTTTTAATTTTTTTTCTTTAAGTTGTTTATTTTGTTTTCTAAAATTGATAATTGATAGTTGGAATGAAAATTAAAATTTTACTTTTACTAGGGCACTCACATATAGAGTTAAGGATGGTGTAACTAATATTGCATATATGGAGACTACATTTGAGGAGTAGCACTATCCTTGGAGGATAGGGGTGTGTCCAACTGGCCACAGATTTGTTTACTGCCTATTTTACACTGTGGGTCATATGGGGTGTCTTGACAGGTACTGCGGATTCGCGGACACATTATACGACTGTAGGTCGGGGAGTCAGGTCATGATTCCTTTTCAAAACCATGGACAACTCTTGTGGAGAGAGTCCATGACGCCCACTGTTATTAATCACGGTGTCGTTGGTTAAACGGCTTGGGAGTGTA
>CAJHNH020000659.1:0-40782 GCA_905116865.2 Candidula unifasciata
GTGGCGTGGCGTGGCGCGGCGCGGCGCGGCGCGGCGCGGCGTGGCGTGGCGTGGCGTGGAATGGTATGTATGTATGTATGTATGTATGTATGTATGTATGTATGTATGTATGTATGTATGTATGTATGTAACATACGTACATACATACGTACATGCATGCATGCATGCATGCATGCATGTACGTTTGTATGTACGTATGTTATGTATGCATGTACGTATGTATGTACGTATGTTATGTATTGTGTGTATGCATGTGTGTATGACAGTGTGCGTGTCTGTGTGTGTGAATATACAACCATGCTGTGTTGAATAATGCTTGATATTCGTTTTTATATATACTGTCATATGAACATAACATGCACATTCTAACTGTTCCTATAGCACACTGAATCTACACTCGTCGTCCTTTTTCTCTTATGCGTCCATCCTTGCCAGACCCACTTTTTTTCACGTTTACACATTTTTACACACGTTATTTCATTTTATACTGTATTCTTTCAGCAATCGCTCATGAATGATCTTTATGATGTCTCCTTTGTCCAGTACGAGTGTTCCTGTAGCTATCGCTTTTGTAGCAACAACAACAAATTGTGCTTTTAATCAGTATGGCTCGCTTGCGTATTTGGTTAAACCTGACGCTTGGTTGGTGAAGTCGTCAGAATCATGCTGACCGCGTTTACTTTCCAATACTGCACTTAGTACCCACTCAGGGCTGGTCGACCTGGAAACCAGAAAGGCATTTAAAAAAAATACAAAGTCCTTCCTTCATCAGGAGCTTAACCCACGACCGTCTAGCCGCAAGGCCACGGCGACTACAGCGTGTTTCAATGGTAGCACTTTCATGTCGATCAGAAATCGACATTCGTGTTTTTTTTTATACCTAAAAAATAGTCAGTACATACTTATATCACCCACAATTAGTTTGTCTTTCCTCTTGGACTTAGGGAGGCGCATAGGGCAGAGGTCGCAGCTCTCCATGTCTGTCGGTTCGTTGCCACCTGGTTTAGATCTTGTATGCTCATTAGCCCATGGTAAAACCTTTCCTGATGATGGTTCTGCACAGGGTTCTATTTGTATCCATCCCAGTGGCATAAGTTAGTCTAAATGTCTTTTGCTGAGTTTGTCAACATAGCTAAGGAGTTAGGACTCAAGTCTCAAGACATTCTAAGCTTTGAAGTAGCTAGGATGAAAGAGGTAAGAGAAAAAGAAAAAGCTGCTAGAGAAGTAGAAAAAGAAAAAGAAAAATCTGCTAGAGATAAGAGAGCTGCGGAAAGAGCTCATCAGAGAGAAATGGGAGTTAGCCATTGCAGAAAATGAATGAGAAATAGCGAGGTTAGAGTCGCTAATGAAAGAAAAGGGTTCAAACCACTCAAGCGAAAATGTGGAAAAAAAAAAACCAAATTACTCTTCTTAAAACCTTAAATTTCTTAAATTTCTTAAATTTCTTCTTAAATTACATCTTCTTAAAGATGAATTACATTCCTTTATTGAAAGGTTCAAATAAGCTCATAGATGCGCAGGGATTCCTGAATCACAATGGGTCTCAAGCTTACGGGATTTGTTAACAGTAAAAACATTAGTTACGTTTAGCAACCTGTCAACAGAAGAAAGAAGTTCATTTGCTACAGTGCGTTAGAAGTTGCTAGCATCCAATTAACTAACTGAAGAAGGATATCGGCAATGCTTTCATGATGCCTTACCAAGCGGGTGACACATCTTTTGCTGAATTTAAACACTCTTTTTCAGGTGGTTAGCACGAGCAAATATTGGCAACGCGTTTGACAAACTTGTTGACCTAATATTAAAAGATAAAGTCTTGTCGTCTTGTAGTAGAGAATTGTTTGCCTTTTTTTTTTCAAGAAAAGAAACCGCAAACAATAGAGGAAATGGCATTTTTGGGAGAGCAGTACATTACTGCACATCGAGGAAAACCCATACAGAAGCAGAGTATGGAAGAACTTTTCCCGGCAGCAGCAAGCTTGCAGGTAAAGTTACCAAACAGGGGACGTAACCCTAACTACAGAATTCAGGACAAAAGACATAGCCCAGAAAGAGAATATGAAACTCCAGGAAGAGGGGCAGCACAGTATCAACCAAGGTGTATTCACTGGGGATCCTGGCGACATGAATCAGAGTCATGTTACTACAGAAATAAAAGAAAAGATGACGGAAACAGACCGCCAACCAGATGGAACTCGTGGTATCGAAGATCGATAGAATGTTATATATGTAGAGGACCACATCTGGCTAGATATTGTTCAAAGCATATGAAACAGTGTAATGCTGCACAAAACATAAACTCTTCTGAACCACCAGAACAAGACATACAAATGGGGCAAGAGTCAGAAATAATTGTTCCAGCTTTAACAGCAATATATATGAGAGAGAGAGCTTACCACTACATAAAAGGTATGTAAACCGATTACAGGCTACTATTCTACGGGACACAGGAGCTAACGTATGCTCTGTATCTCATACCAGAGTCAGCATACCTAGATAAAAGTATAACATGTACTTTTGGTGGCAATATCGAAAGGTACCCTATTGCAAAAGTTTATATTAACTGTTGTTATTTTCAAGGGTTAACAGAAGTATGCGTATTGAAACACCCAGTAGCTGATGTAATAGTGGAATAACCAGTCCAGGGCATAAAGATATGGGAGTAGCTTATTGTAACCAGGCAATTGATGAGGCGGTTAAACAAGTACATGAGGATGGCGAAAGCAATATTAATATGCCTCATCTGGTACCCAGAAAGTACTGTAAGGATAAAAAAATATCCTCGGCCTATCCAGTATAAAACTGAGGTCAAAACTGTCGAATGAGAGCCATATTCAACAGTGATTTGATTGACAGTCCAAGCAAGAACATGGATTCAGTGCACAAAGGCCAGTTGTTCAACACCCACCCATCTTCAGTCAAAAAGAAATTATTCGCATAAAGTCAGTCATGAAATGCCCGGTTATCATAATAAAGAAATAAGTAAGATCATTATGTTTGTAATCTTTGTATTAAAAATTATTCCCCATTACTTAACCATCAATTTCGTTATCTACGTCATACATAGGAAAGGCTTGCCAAAAAAAAAAAAATAGAATGGGCAGAGCAATACGCAATAATATTACACGATTTACAAAAATCATTCACTTGTATACCATTTTACGTTGCCTAATAAAATGTTTCCTTTCCATGTTGCATATGACGTGTGTGACGTCGATTTGAGCGGCGTGCTTCCATATTACATCCAGGTCATGTATGCCTGCAGAAAATTATCACAAGCGAGAGACAGAATACAGCATCGAGAAAAGGGGAACTGTGACGGTTTACCACACAGCGTTTCAAGGATGTCCACTACCTGTATGAAGGCCGCTTTACACTGTATCAAACGCACATAGTTGTTAAAATTAGAGTAAATATCCATGTGTGTGCTTGTACTGATATATGCAACGATACTTTAGTTAACTACATAAATGTTATGATATGTTATGATATCACATGTCCAATGATTATTATAATTATGAAATCAGCCCGCAACAAGGAGTGGTTCTAACTCAACAACTGACCATGTCACTTATTTCAGGTTAGTTGTCAGTTGGGAGAGGGGAGGATTTGATGTTGCGCGCTGATTTGGGTGAAGTGTGATATTGTGATATTGTGTGAAGGGACAGTGGTGTGTGAGTAATTCTGTAGCACCACGAGAAAGTGGACGCGTGCGTTACTGTGTGGGGCTGAAAAGCATGGCTAACGAGATAAACAGGGAAAGTGTGAATTGAGTGACAGCGTGATTCTCAGGTAACATCAGCCACCCACATAAGCGTGATCCTCGAGAACGCCCACATGAGCGTGAGTCTCGAGAACACCCACAGGATCATGATTCACGAGAATGCCCCTACGAGCATGCCTCTCGTGTAACATCATCCACCTACACGGATTTGAGGGGGATAAATTAGAGGGCTGAGTATTCAGTCGGAGGCAGTCGAGAGAGAAGGGAGAAAAGAGAGAGAGAGAGAAAGCGAGAGTAAGAGACCAAGTCAGGGTCCGTGATATCTCTCTCGAGTTTATTAACAGACAAGAATACCGTACGACTATCAGACATTTAGGTCTCAATAAGTGTCGAGGTTGCGGTACTGGTCGAAGGTATGGTCCCGCTGGCGAAGTAAGTCCAGGGGACGGAAGACTCCAGTAGTACCTGTTTTGGGTGGCGACGTAGTGAAATGTAGGAGGACCACTAGTGAAACAGAACAGGGGGAGTGGTGCCGACGAGAGCTGTGTGCTAGAGGGGACTTATTGTAGAAGTCCTGTCTGTCATCGGAGCCCTTCGACAAGATGACGACAGCTGTGTGTTTTCGGAGTACGGCAGTCAGCCGTGTTGTACGCTGAAATAATATCAATGTCTAGTGAATGGGAGAATTCGTCCTGTTCAGCTGTACGGCGAGTCCAAAGTGTGGGACGCTGTAGTCCTTCGAGCTGTAGGGTCAAGGAAAGGTCGCTACAAATTGAGAGAGAGAGAGAGAGAGAGAGAGAGGAGAAAATGGAGAGAGAGCGAAGAGTCAACTGTGAGGAAAAAACTTCTTTTGAGTTAGGTTCCTGTTCAACTGTGATCAAAAACTACTTCTTTGCATTTGAGTCATGTATCCTGTTGAATAAAATGTATGACGGTGCTAGACACCTGGTAGGGTGCTGGCTAGTGGCAACTCATTTAGCGCACAACAGTTTCCCGCTGTTCCCCCCTTTCCGGTGTTAAAATTGGGTGGGGGAGTCTTGTCTTATCCATTCTGAATGCATGGCCGATATAGTTCCAGCGGCCCTTTCTTATAAAACTGGATACATTCTTTTGCTTGGTCGAAATCGGTCCAGTGGAGATTGAGTATTCTTCTAAGACTTTTGTTCTTAAAAATGTCTAAATGTTATATCTAGAGCTACCTCTGTTTTCCAGCCACTAGTTAGCATTGGAACCACACACCAGTTGAAGATTTTAGGTTTTGTGTGTTTGCTGAATGTTTTTGACTTCCAGATGTTTGACAGTTTGTTAAAGGCAAAAGATACCAGTGCGATCCTGGATGATATCTCTGGCGCTGAAAATCTTGTTTCTGTCAAGATGGCGATACCTGTTTCCTCTAGCTTAGCTTCAGACTGTTTGTCAACGACCAAACAAGCCACCCATCGTAAAACATCCTCTGTTTTAAAATTATTTCTAGTTCTAAATATGTTCAGTTCAAACTTTTTAAATTTCAAGGACATCTTTAGCATTGTTTACTGGAACGTTAGAGTTATCAGCTACAGTAGTAGCAATTAAACTATTAAAACGGCCTAACTGATAACATAAAGCACGTCAAACAAATAATAGGCCGACTAATGGAAACTAAATAAATGCACGTGTACAGATAGAAGCTAAAACACTGCTATTGATCTATCCATTGATATCAGTCTGTGATAAAATACTCCTCCGGTTTCTTTACACTATATCTGGTCTCTAGCAGCAGTAAAAGATACGCTATGAAGTGTGGTTTGCTGTATATATTTAACAGAAGATGGTAAACTAAGTTATCAATTTATTCACTAGTTTGCCACTGTATCCTGAATCGCTGTACGCTCACAGTTTGAATTGGAATGCATGCATATCAGAGTCATTGAAGTGAGTTCAAAGCATCGAGGACACATACTGAATCCAAGCATAGAGTATGTCTCAGTTATGTGGTTGTATAGGAACCCATCAGTTCATTTTCATTTGTTGGCTGAAACTGTGTGGATTGTGAAATAATTACAAGACGACGGCTCCCGACTGTCACTGGACACTGAATTGAAATGAAAATCATGTCGGATAACTTCACATCTGTGTGTGTACAAGATTTCAAACATTACGCTGTTCCGTTCAGCATTTCTTGGACTGCTCTAAGCGTGTTAGTCATCGCTCAAAGTTTACTAATAACATTTATCATTTGGCGAAGCCCAACACTCCACACGAATACAAATATGCTTGTTTTGTCCGTGACCGCGTCTGATATATTTTGGGCTGTTTCTTGTATCATCAATGCAACATTAAACACAGCCTTATCTAATAACATGGTCGCCAACGCAGTTTTGTTGGATACATTCTTGATGGGAGTTTCGTACTCATCTCTCATGTTGTCCATGAACCAGTTAGGAGTTATCGCAGCTGATCGCTACATCAACATTGTCCATCCGTTCTTCTACATCAAACACATAACCAGGAGGCGTGTTGTGACAATAATTATTTGTTACTGGATTCTAGCTATTGTTTATGGAGCAATCCCACTACTTGTTTACGGCGATACTAAGTATCATAAACTTTGTATCAACAGCAACCCACCCACCGAATACTTTCTGATTATGTCAGTAGTTTACATTGTGAACTTATTTTTGATTTTAACTCTCTATATAAAAATTGCTGTTTTAGCTTACAGGCGTAAAAAAGCTGCGCAAGACAGACAGTTATCCAATCCTCTAACCAATAGCGTTAGGAGAAACTACAGAACACCAGCTTGGAAAAGTGTGAAGTTTTGTGCTATAATGTGTGGCATTCACGTTCTATGTACATGTCCTTCTGCGATTATGGCTTTAGTTAATGTAAAGTATACAGTTCCAGTTTACGTTTATGGTCCTTTACAGCAATTGTATTTTGTTCACTCTTTATTGAATTTCTTTGTATATATAAGCATGAACACTAATTTTAAAGCGGCTGTGAGAAAAACGTTTGTAGACTTGAAAAATCGGTTCCTTCCAGACTAAAATCTCGTTCTCTCTCTATCGCGCGCGCGAGTGTGTGTGTATGTGTGTGTGTGTGTGTGTGTGTGTGTGTGTGTGTGTCGATATGGAATTATAATACTTAACGTAGTAATTGATGCATATAAAAGGTTGGAGGCCAACAGATTGTTTCCGTGAACATTTTATTGCCATCCATTTTCATCAGCCCGATCGCCATAATACAACTGATATTTACATCCTTTGAGGAAAGCTGGCCTTACTAAATTCATTTAAATAAATATAGGGGAAACCCTTGGGGTCGTAGAAATAATATATTTGAACATAATATACAAAAGCATTAATGAGAGTCCGACCTTCCAACGTACCGCGATGATTGCTCGTTTGGCGTTCATGGTATGGGGGTTGTAAACTCTGGAGGACAATGTACGTCATATGGGTGTTCCTCCACATCACCCATCTGTGACTTTGGTCCATGTTTTAGATGCTTGAGTTATTGCCCGATGGCCTTAAACATCTATTTTGTCCATAATTATTTTTTGTATGTAAGCTAGTTAATTAGTTAGTGGGCAGAGTTTATGCGCCTCATTACAAGATCTAAACCATGAAATGGTGTCCAAAACTGGCGGAAAGCTCGGATCCACTCTTTAGCAACTCATTCTCTAAAGCCCACTCACCTATTTTTTTTTTTGGCTTTCTTGCATATTGTTCGTTTGCGTTTCACTGGTTGTAAACTCTGGCCACATGGGTGTTCCCCCTTTTAGCCTGCTGTTCTTGAAGTAGGAGTCACTGTTGCAGATTCACCGTCATCACTTGCGGCTTGAAAACGTCTTACTTTTCGTAGAACATTCAGAATATCGGCCTGATCCACGGTTCGTCCGTTCTCCCCAGTAGCTTTACATACATGCAAGCCGATCAGCTTGCTCGCGTCCCTGCACGTCTGCGTGTCCGGGCACAAATATGAAACTGATATTTGTCAACCCAAACCGCTCTAGAGACTCCAGCCACTGTCTTCGGATCCAGCCCTTCTCAAACTTCCTGAACATGCTCATTGAGTCACAGTTCTGTAGACTGTTCATTCCTGGTCTCTTAGACAGATGCACACAGGCATCGAAAGAAACACTATTAATTAGGCGCTTTTTACGGCAGGTTTGTCATGGGTGCAGTGAAACTATTCTTACCCCCACCCCACCTTCACCACCCCCCTCCCCCACCAAAAAAAAAAAAAAATCTCCGGGACAAGACGGGAATTCTTCCAGATGAAAAAGGGGAAGTCACCGTCACGGAGAATTCAAGCACTTTGTCTGGAATTTGTAAGGTCGAGGGTTGTTTTCATGAGAGCATTTTCCAGTTAACGGCTGAAATGTTTGTGGAATTCTCTGCGGATGGCTGCTGGAACTATAGCTGACGTTATTTATGCGACGCTGTTGGCAGACGATGGACAGAGACTGAGCCGTGTTGGACAGTTGCGTAGATCAAAGCAATATATCCGGGTTGTGAATTTAAACAAAGAAGACACAAACATTAGATTGCACAGTTTATTGATAATTAAGTAGACTTTCTCGACTTTAACTTTAATTAATTTTAACATTTCTTGATGAAAAAAAAAAAACGTTTTTTCATCAGCTATGTCAATCACAGCTACCGTTGCTTGTCACACCGACACATTCTTTTTCTGGATTTTGTAGCTGATTTCAGTTTTATGTAAGTGATAATTTAATACATGTTTTCTACAAAATGTCTGTAATGTGTCAAAGTCGGTTCATGAAGACATTTAACGAAACGGATACCAGTAATTATATATAATTGACAAGATGTGTTTACAATAACATTTATTTTAAGAGAATAAATAAAGCGATATACTAGACATCTTTTAAGAAGAAACAAGCAACGAGTCACCAAAGAAGCTCTGAGTGAATGAGTGAGTTATTGATTGAGGGTGTGTGTAAGTAAGTGAGTGAGGGAGTAAGTGAGTGAGTTTTTGAGTCAGTGAGTGAGTGGGTGTGAGAGAGTGAGTGAATAAGTGAGTGTCTGAGTGAGTGACTGAGTGAGTGAGAGAATGCCTGAGTAAGTGTCGTTTAACCACACGATGACAGCACAAGGAACGATTAACACCCGGTGACACAAAGTACCACCATTCTGATGATTGTCATCCAGGGTCAGGTCTCAGAAACCCCGTTCAACCTTTGCGTTATATTAATACCTTCAACAACAGTCTGACAAAAGAAGTAGAGGGACGAGGGAAAGGGGGACGTCCAAGAAAAAGCCCAAAGTCGACAAGTGATTCTAAAGGATACAAAAGAATGGACGAACAGACTGGTTAGATGGTATGAACAACGGATCAACATCATGGCACAAGAGTAGTAACCCATTAGTGTTCCTTTCTTCTTCTAAACCAAATTCTGAACGAACTCCGTAGTGCTAGTGAGGTTCCTGAAATACTGTGGTTAAATATTTATCTTCAAGTTTTGCCCGGCCAGCACTGCTAGACTATTCTTTTCGATTTCCAACTGCTAAGGGATTTTTTTAACTAGCGCAACAATACACATGGTCATTGGATCTTACTACTCAGAGACCAGGGGAAATTAATAGAAGTTCACGTAAAAAATTCCAGCCTTTACCGAGGTCTGAACCTGGGTCCTTCAGCACTCGAGGCGGCCTTAAAAACCCCGGGACAAAACGACTGCTAGCCTTATGTGACGTTTAGCTGCACACAAAAACGATGAGGGGAATGAGACAGCCAAGACCGGCTTCAGCTGACCGTCATGCTGATGACGTCATTTTACCGGGCTAACGATACCTTAACGCAGCGTTTCTTAAACTTTTTTTTTTTTAGTCGAACAAAAAAAAAAAAAAAAATATTCGCGGCACACCTAACCTTTAAGCGGCTTGAATAATTAAGAGGAAGAAAAAAACCAGTGCAAATTTATTGTCAAGCAGATTTGGAGAAATTCTTGTTTATTGCCGCGGCACCCCTGAAACCCAGTTGAGAATCGCCGCATTACCGTTGTGTTAGCCTGGTTTGGTGACGCCAGCAGCATGGCACATCAGATGGAGCCGGTCTTGATACAGCGTTACAGTATTATATCAACAGACATTTCACTGGAAATTTCACCAACATTTAATAGATATTTGTAATAAAATATAACTGCTCCGCAGTAGACAATTTTTGCAGCATTTCGTCTATTATCTGTAAATAGCATTTTTGGGATGAGTACATTTACATACCGCCCGTGTGTCACCGGGGCCCTCACGGGAAGCAAAGATTAGTGACACTGCACCCTACCAGGCATGTCGTAAGAGGCGACTAAGGGTAGGGTTGGGCTTGAGGTTGGCTATCTCATCAAGTAAAAACCATAGCCACAAAAACCAACCAACCATGGATAAGTCAAAAAGAGAAGCAAATAAAATCCAGCCAACCAAGATGAGGGGAGGCTCTTCAAATAGAAGAAGTATGACACGGTGTGGAGAAAGCCGTAAGGAGTCTGGATCGTTGACTTACCTCCTCTCAGCTAGGAAAACCTCCAGAATTGGCACCTGGAATGTTAGAACTCTCTATGATATAGGGAGAACAATGGAAGTAGCAAAGGAAATGAAACATTATAGAATTAGTATTTTGGGGTTATGTGAAACTGGATGGACTGGGACAGGGAAAAGTATTCTTAATTCAAGAGAAACTATTTTGTTCTCAGGACACACAGAGGAAAATTCGCCGCACAGTGAAGGAGTGGCCCTGATGCTATCAAAAGAAGCAGACCGGGCACTAATAGAATGGGAAGCTGTGAGTCCCAGAATAATAAGAGTATCTTTTAGAACAGTAAAACAGAAGGTGAACATGTCAATAATACAGTGTTATGCACCAAAAAATGAAAAAGATTCATCTGTTAAGGAAGAATTTTACATGCAGCTTCAAAATATTATAAATAATGAAAGAAAGGGCAACTTGAAAATTTTGATGGGTGACTTGAATGCTAAGATAGGATCAGACAACACAGGTTATGAAGAAATTATGGGGAGACATGGTCTAGGAGTAATGAATGAAAATGGAGAATTGTTTACAAATTTTGTGCAGGTAACCAGTATGTTATTGGTGGAAGTATTTTTCCCCATAAAAGAATACACAAGGCAACATGCGAATCACCAGACCATAAGACAACTAATCAAATTGACCACATATGTATTAACAAAAAGTTTAGATCATCCCTTTACGATGTTAGGGCTTTCAGAAGTGCCGATGTATTTACTGACCATTTCCTGGTGATAAGTAAAATCAAGTTGAAACTAAAAAGATAACATCTTATAATCACAGAAACCAATATAATGTAGGTTTTCTCAGAGATAAAGAAATTAAGGAACAGTTCTCAGTTACGGTCTCTAATAAGTACCAGGTGTTGCAGCAGTTGGCTGAAGGAGTCAACACAGAAGTCTGCTGGGATCAGATCAAAGGAATCTGGCATGAATCTTGCGTAGAAGTTCTTGGCAAGAAAGAAAGGAAACATAAAGCATGGATAACACCAGAAACTATTAAACTGATTGAAGATAGGAAAAGTAAAAAGGCAGAATTAAAAAATAGCAAAACTAGAGCTGCTAAAGCTAGAGCTCAGGAGAATTACACAGAAGCCAACAAGGAAGTTAGGAGGCATATAAGGGCAGATAAAGTGAAATATCTAAATGATCTAGCACAAGAAGCGGAGACGCAGCAGCAAAAGGAAACCTCAGAGAACTTTACAATAACACAAGAAAATTAGTAGGTATATATAGTCAGCCAACTGGATCAATAAAAAATAGTCAAGGAAAGGTACTTACTAACACTAAAGATCAAATGGACAGATGGGTTGAATATTTTGAAATGCTTCTAAATAGACCAGGCCCAGAGGTTCCCCCAGATATCCAGCCTTTAGAAATGGAACTGGATATCAACTGCAAGATACCATCTAAAGAGAAAATTAGAAAAGCTATAAATCTTCGTAAGGAAGGAAAGGCGTCAGGCCCCGATGGTATCCCAGCTGAAGCCATCAGGACCAACATAAACACATCAACAGAATTGCTACATAGATTATTCAGTAAAGTCTGGGAGACCGAAGAAATACCAGCAGACTGGAGAGAAGGATATCTTGTGAAACTGCCCCAAAAAAGTGATCTACAGGAGTGTGGAAACTATAGAAGAATTATGTTACTGTCAGTTCCTGGAAAAATATTAAGTAGAATTATTTTGGAAAGATTAAAAGATGCTATTGATAAAATGCTAAGAGATGAGCAGGCAGGTTTTCGGTCAAACAGATCCTGTACTGATCAGATAGCCACATTACGTATTATAATAGAGCATAGCATTGAACTGAACTCACCACTTTACATTGGATTTATAGACTATGAAAAAGCGTTTGACAGCATTGATAGGGAAATAAGAATACAAAAGGCAAGCGGGGCTTTCATAGCACTAGGGAATTTGTGGAGGTCAAAAGAAATTAAAAGAAATACTAAACTAAAAATTTTTAATTCTAATGTCAAATCAGTACTATTGTATGGGGCGGAAACATGGAGATCAACCAAGGCAATTACTAATAAATTACAGACATTCATTAACTGGTGCCTGCGCAGAATAGAGGGAATAAAATGGTATGATAGAATAACTAATGGAGAACTTTGGGAGAGAACTAAACAGGCTCCAGTGGATCAGGAGGTGAGGAAAAGACGCTGGCGTTGGATAGGACACACACTGAGAAAACAGGAGAACAGTATAACTAGAATGTCTTTGCATTGGAACCCACAGGGGCATAGGAATAAAGGGAGGCCAAAAAAACACATGGAGAAGAGAGCTGGAGAATGAGGTTAGAAAGATTGGGAGGACATGGGGAGAGCTCCATGTAATGGCGAAGGATAGAACGACTTGGCGTGAGTTGGTTGAGGGCCTATGCTCCATTGGGGGGTAGAAAGGCAGAAGAAGAAGACATTTACATACATTTAAGTTATGAGTGTTTAAAAAAAAAAACATTTCATACTGAAGTTAATAAAGAAAATATTTACTATTTATCGGGAATTTCAGTTTCGAGAATCATCCATGTGCACATGTGAATTGGCTCCTGAGACAACAGAGCGTGTCAAGGCAAAAACTTTTGGCCTAGAGAAACATCAGGGCAAGCTGAGTGAATTACAAAAGACAGTGAAGTTCATACTAGCGACAACGTTGCAGATATAGCTAATCTATTTCAAGCGAACGCAAGAAGAAAAGAAAAAAAAACAGCTAAAAGCTACACTCCACCACTTTTTCAGAAATGCAAACAGAATTAAAACACTATCTGCGTAAAATTCACTGAAATCTCAGTACTTTAATAAACATTTCTTATACACTTTCATCATCATGTTTTAAATAGCCTATACCACAATAATATATCATCTTAATTGTTTAAAGAAGGTACTTTAATTTTAATTCAATCCAAACAATGAAAACTCGGCACTTTCCGGGAAAGTCCAATCTTCTAGGGGTGTCTTTGTGTGAAAAATATTTAGTGAGGTTGAAAAAAGAGAATTCTTGCTCGCCCTGTCACGAATACTGACCCTTGTCAGCCCGGACCGCCTCAGAGACACCGACTTTCCCTAACCATAACCATAACCCCAACCCTAACCAAAACCTCAACATCAATCCTAACCCCACCCCAACCCTAAAAATAATTAAATCATCAATAATGACTCCAACCCCAAACCTATCCATAACCCCAAAATAAACCTAACACAAACCATAACCCTAACCCCAACCTTTACTATAACTCCAACTCTAATCCTAACCCTAACCCTAACCCAAACCCAAACCCTAAACCTAACACTAAATATGATCCTAAACCAAACACTGACCCTAACCCCAATCCTAAGCCTAATCTTAACCCTAACTCCAACCCTAAACCCAAACCCAACATTTGACCTAAACTCAACCATTACCCCAACTCCATTTATAATCCCAACGCTAAACCAAGCCCTAATCCTAAACCTAACCCTTCCCTGAACTCAACCATAACCCTAATCCTTAACCTAACCTAAACCTAATCTCAAATCTATCATTGATCCCAAACCCAACCCTAACCCTATTCCTCACCATAATCTTAATCCTAACTCAAACCCTTAAACTAGCTTCAATCCTAACCCTAATCCTAATCCCAACATTAACTGTATCCCAAAACCTAACCCCAACCCATACCCTAGCCCTAGACCTAACCCAAACCTAAAAACTAACCGCAACCTGAGCAATAACCCAAACCCAAAACCCAAAACCCAAACCCCAACCCCAAACCCCAATACTAAACGTAATCCGAACCATAACTGAACCCCAATTAAATCTCTGACGCTAACGGTAACCCTAACACTAACCCCAACACTCACCTTAACTTAACCCCAACCCTAACCCTAACCTAAACGCGAACCCTAACCCTAAACCTAACACTAACCCTCACCCCAACCCTAACCCTAACCTAAACGCGAACCCTAAACCTAACACTAACCCTCACCCCACCCCTAACCCTAACCTAAACGCGAACCCTAACCCTAAACCCAACACTAACCCTCACCCCAACCCCAACCCTAACCCTAACCCTGATACTAACCCTTGCCCATTATATCTATAGCATATTGCATTTCCCGGAATTTCCCTGATTTTCTTTGTTGGGGTGATTTAAAAATGAAGTACAGGGCGAACTGTGGTCGAAAGATTTAGAATGCAGGGTGCTCTTGGGAGAGACTCAGGTTCGAATCCTCAGCAAGGTCATGGTATATTTTGTCTGTCTGGGGCAACAATAAAATCCTTACCCGCACAGTCCGTGGCGACAGCAGCAGACATGTAGTTCTATATCTTCAGTCTCAAAGACCTGCCTGCCTACACTGCCAAAGTGTCATTTTCAGGCAGTTATGACAGTGGCAGTAAATACAGTTGTGTCTGATACATACTGTCTGTGAATTATCAACAGATAATGTGTGTATCAATAGGTAATTCACTCATATCTGAGATATTTCACAAAAGGTCTGTGATTTATCAACAGGTAATTCAGACATAATCTGAGAAATTTTACAAAGGGTCTGTGATTTATAAACACTTAATTCACATTAATTAGGACAAATTCACAAAGGGTCTGTGATTTATCAACAGATAATTCACACACATTCTGACGGATTTCACAAAATGCCTGTGATTTATCAACACATAATTCACACATATTTTAAGAGATTTCGCAAAGTGTCCGTCGAATATCAACATTTTATTCACACATATTCTGAGAGATTTCACAATTCATAATATATGCAGATTGTCAGAGTTTAGTAAACCAGCAATGCATAATCATTCTCAGTTTTTTTCTTAAAAGCCTATAATCGCGATAAAGAATATTTAGGACACTCTATTTAACACTTCAGACACAATATCAGTGATTAAAACAAGTCATACGACACATCACTGATGTGACAATTACAAAATCGTCAAATGTCCAATGTCACTCTCATTAAACATCAGAAAACGAGTACTGAAATGTTACATCGAGCCTGCTCTGCTGTATGGCAGTGAATCTTTGAATGTGAGCAAATGAATTATGAAGAGTTTGGAAGCATTTGGGATGTGATTCTTGATAAAAACGTTGCGAATATCTTGGACTGAAAGAAAAACTAATAATAATTACCTGGAAATGAAAAAAAAAAATTAAGTAGAGCATAAGATACAACAATGAGAGGGAGTCAAAGTACTTTGGTCATGTGATGAGATAAGGAGCACAGGAAAATATCGTGACGCCCGGAAAGATCACTGGTAAAGAGACAGAGGCAGAACAAGAGAAATGATGGTGGATGGCAGTGGCATGGGGGAATATCATCAGTAAAATTGATCTAAAGCACCAAAGAACGAGATCTGTGAAGATGCATGAACGCCTATGCCAGCTGGCAGGTCACTTGCTAATGACGATGAATGTCACAGTAAGTGTACGTGATATGTCTCTCTCTCTCTCTCTCTCTCTCTCTCTCTCTCTCTCTCTCTCTCTCTCTCTCATACACACACACACACACACATACACAAAAGCAAAAGACGGATGTGTGTCTAAACTACCCCATAAATTTTAAGTAGTCCAAGTATAAGTCCTTTAGAGAAAAAAATTAAAAGGTCAACCACTTTCAGACTGCTGCTAGCTAGCCGAGGCTGCTAACAGTCTCCGCCTATATTTGTGGTCTGGGTCACTTTCGTGACTAAATTAGGGTTTTTGCGCCATTTCTGGGAATTTTAAGTAAAATAATCTGAGCTAATGAACTGAAATGCGACAGAAAGACTCTTAGAATATCATCGGCCAATGAAGAAAAAGTCATTTCTGTCATCATTAAGTCATTTTCCTCAGCCTCAGAACAAGGCACAACCGTTTACGCAACCATATGTTCACAACATTCAAGATAGGCGTATAAGCCATGTGCACCTGTGGAAAGGTTCCCCAGACAGCAGAGCATGTACTCCATGACTACACAGAATTTGACACACTAAGGCAAACCTTTTGGCTAGAAAGAACAACAGTGAAACGTAAAATCTATGCACCACTAAAAGAACTAACAACCACAGTGAAATTTATACGAGAGACAAAATTTCTGGTATGGACAATTTTTTTTTAGGCGAACAAAAAAAAAAGAAGAAAAATGGCATTCTTGAAAAAAAAAAAACTGAAGATTGAAGAAAATTCGCTTTTAAATATATTCTTCTCACAAAAACTGTTATCGCTTGTTCAGTACTTACAATGATGATGATGGTAATGAAAATGCTGAGGATAAGGATGATGATGCCATGCATAACTAAACTCAATAGCATCTGGTGAAGCAGCAAGTTTTCAAACCAACAAAAGTCTTCTTTAAAGCCTTAAAGAAAGATTGGTTCATACCGCAGCAAATGATAAAATTCAGCATGGAATGTAATGGAAAACAGTGGGTAGCAATGACTTTAATTACATCTGAAACCATGTTTCTGAGAGCAAAAGTTGTAATCACAAACGGTGACAATGTCAAAATGAAAAATACCCCAAACATAGCCAAAAAGAATTTAACACTTTTCATCACCATCATACGATTATTTCTGTTCATTGTATCGCTCTCCATGTCTCCTATTTGTTGACGTCTGGACGTGGCAGCTTGTTTGTGTCTGATGGCAATCCACGCAATTTTAGAATAGCACAAAAATGCAACAATTAAATCGATGGCAAAAACTGACAAATTTGAGTAATAATATACCTCTGGCTCATTAGTGTTAATACAGTGTTTATATTTGCTGTCTCGGTAGAGTACAGGTGGAATACATGTATCGATGAGACACAGAATATATGTCACAGGAAGTATTTTGATTACACGTTGTTGCGTCATATTTCTTATATAATAAAACGGATGAGCTATGCGTATGTAACGGTCGATAGCAATGATACTCATGTGTAACATATCCAAGAGTACACACGAAAACATCATTCCATATAAAAGATTGTTTATAATTATCATGTCTTCAACAATGGAGTTTAACCCAGTTATATGGATAATTGCTGTGGCAAAAAAGCTAATAGACAGAAATATGTCGGCGATAGCCAGGGACAGGATGAAAATGTACTGGTTGGTGTGTAGTTCCCGGGTCCGGCAGATGGTCACAATTGTCAGCACACTATTGCAGATCACAATCAGACACAGCGACACTCCAGTATATCCCATAGGGATGTTATACCCGCAGGAGGATGTCGAATTATCTCCCATGGCGTCGGAATTGATTAATATGATATTTATGGTTTTCCTGGAGAATTTCAAGAAGTAAAGAGTTCTATGATGGTTAACCAGAATTTTAAAATACTTGCACAGATGGATACACTGTCAGCATGTTCCTGGTGCTATCGGAATTGGAACTCTGCACTTGCTGGTGAAGATGGTGACGAAGCACTTTTAGGAGTGTTCTGAGTGCTATGAGGTCGAATCCTAATTCAACGTTCAACATTAAAATATTGAAGATCTCACATCAAAGTCTACGTCTCTGGCTTAATGGCTACGTAATTCTAAAATTTTGGGTTTAGTCTCGCTAGAGACGGTTTGGAATCAGACCGCTTTCCGTTTATTTCGACAGTCTGGTTTAGAGCACTGACCGTTCAGTGCAGTGACAAACTAATAAACATAATACTCCCTACTAAAACCACAAACAGCAATTTAAAAAAAAAAGAAAATTTGGGGTTTTCGTTATGCAACAGCCTATAATAAATACACATTTATCATATATATCAAGTCAAATTAGGAAACAGAAAGAAATGATCCCATTTTGAAATAAAATGAAGATGTTGTCCATGTTGAGCTGTAAATAGTACTTGTCCAATGTTGTTGACAAGATACCTCATCGGTGGCTGTGACTTAGGGAAAACCGGCTCCTGTTTACTGAAGCATTTTAAGTGCGACTAGCTAAAATATAAAGTAAACATATCGATACTGACAATGATAAGGGAGAACTGTTCTAGTAATCAGGAAAACTCCAACGTCATTCTGATCACACAGTTGTATTTGGTCAACTGATACACAACTGCTGGAATTTTCACAAGTTATAGGTACTGCATGCATTAAGCAGGAACCGGAAAACAACTAGGGCAATTACTAACAAACTACAAACATTCATCAACTGCTGCCTGCGCTGAATAGAAGGAGTTTAATGGTATGATAGCGTCACTCACTAATGTTGAGTTTTGGCAGAGGACTAAACAAGTTCCAGTGGACCAAGCGCTGAGTTCCAATAATAATGAGGCCGGTCGTAGTCTGGGTGTATGTCTGTCTTGCCTTTCCTCTGAGGGCAGTGTAGCAGCCAATCCCTCTGGTCACACCCAGGTGTATCATTCTCTCCAATCCATAAGAATCTAGTTTCTCTTTTGAATTCATTACTTGTTAGATGAAAAACACCTTGTGCAATATATCCTGGTCATTGAGAGCTAGAAAAAAAATTCTTGCTTCTACATACATCCAGTTTTAACATATGGCTGTGAATCCTGGACAATCGGTAGGCAGGCCAAAAATTTCTAGAGGCCTCAGAGATGTGGTTTTACAGAAGAATGCTTAGAATACCCTGGACAGCCAAAAAGAGCAACCAAGAGGTTTTGAAAGAGGCGGGAGCCCAAAGACCACTTATCACAAACATCAGAAGGATACAGTCATCATTCTTCGGCCATGCAATGAGAAGAGGGAAAATAGAACATGTTGCCACCACTGGAAAGATCTGTGGAAGGAGGGATAGAGGAAGACAACGAGAGGAGATGCTTGACAGTCTTGTTGCATGGCATGGAGGTATGTCGGCACACGAACTGATACATGCAGCAGGAGATCGCATATTATGGAGAAGCATGATCGCCCACGCCAGTCGGCAAGGCACCTGATGATGACTTGTTCCCGAAGGGCTCTGACCCCATCTGTCTTGTCATGTATTAATTCACCACCCACCGGTGCAGATCCAACCAATCTGTCTGACTGTTTATCTCCCCCCCCCCCCCCCCCCCACCACCACCAAGCCGGTATGCCTGGAGAAAAGATCCAAAGTAAGCTCACTACCAGTGATTTTCCCAGTGAAACTAGCCACTCTGCTCGAAGTATCTCTGTCTTCTCCTCTTTCAGCATGCTTTCAGAGTTGGTTACATTTACGACATGTGAATGTATCTTGTTCTCTAGCCACCGCCAAGCTGCAGTGGCCACCTCCACCTCCATTCTCATGCTAGATGTTGTGGTACGTCCGGTCAAGCCGTTACAACGTCAGGCTGTCATGCGGGAGACCCGGTTTCGACCCCCGGTAAGGTGATGGAGTTTTCTTTACTTCCCCGGACATCCATCCTGGTACCCATTTTAGACTGGGTCGACCTTACACGCCCCATACCATGGTACAAAATCCGGGCAACCATCAGTGGGTTTCGATATCAGTACGTTGGAATTACGAGTCTGACTCGCAACGCCTAAGCCACGGACAATGAGTGCGTCCATGTTATTAAATAACCAATACCCAAACAATGTAGTATACTTTGTCAACGCCAGCATTCTTGAAGTTGCCTATGATTTGATTTGATTCAAGAACCGACATCACCGCACTCGGGGCAGTCCCATAAGTGCTTTATCACCATCTTCAGCAGCCAGCGAAGAGTTCCAATACTAATGGTGCCAGCAGAATTCTGATCAAACGTCCGTCTTGCCTTTCCTCTGAGCCTCAAGCATTTGCCAGAGACTCTCGTCACCCCCCCCCCCACCCTGCATCAATCTCACCAGACTGTGGTGATCCATCTGCTCCTCCGAACTGTACATGCTCTTCCACAAAGCACTAACCAGGTTTGCCTTATCATGTATCAGTATTCCACCTAGTTGTGCAGAGCCATCTAATTTGTCCGCCTGTTCATTTCCTAACACACCGGCATGCCCCGGTGAAACAAATCGACACAATATTCCTCACTTGTGTCCCCAGCAGCGAAGCATGCCTGTCCTGACCTTCCTCAGCATGCTTTCTGAGTCAGCGGAAAGTTGCAGTGAACGCCTCCACCTCCATTCCTATGCTGGATGTTGTGGTATCATATGCTAGGCTCTCCTGCACCAAACGTCGACCATTAACTTTTGCTAGGAAAACCTAAGCTCGTCTCTTGCCTCTTGACAGTAGTAAGTTGCCTATCAGAGCAGCACATACAAACATTGCATGTGTATCCTTCATCCATTCGGAAACTTTGATCCAAATATAACAATGCGTATCATCAATGTCACTTCATTTTTTGGTTTTATTTCGTTGTTAAGGTCTCGAGGCATGGTGCACGCCTTAAGTGCTAGTGTTCCAGGGTTCAATTTTTACGTGGAATTGGATATCTAATAATTCCCCCTGAGTAGTGATTAAAATGTAAATCATTCTATTTTCAGATCAACCCAGGCAGAGCAGACAGTACGCAGGGCTCAACTCACCAAGGACCTCTTTCTCAACCTAGCAAGCTATCTGTCTCTCTCCATCTCCCGACCTAACTATAAAATATCTTGGCACCTTCGGGCGTTCTAATTTTTTTGCAAACCTTTGTTACCTCCTCTACATATTTAACGGCTGTGCACAACAAGTAGATTGTGACAGTCGTCCTGTTGGGGGCCTTGTTTTAGGTCGCTCAGTCTGCGGGACTGTTTGTTTTTCGCGGCGGTGTGACTGAGGACTGACTTGGTACTAACACAGATGAACAGTGCAACAGCTAGCGGATAGCCAACTAAAACAGAACTTAGGCAACAAATGAACAAACTCAGGTGTAATTGCTCAAGACAAGGAAGATAAATAAAAAAAAAAAAAAAAATAATGGCAAATGAACCGTTCTTAAAAAAGCAGGCCATCAGGCGGCTAAAAAAGGACTAAGCTTGGAATTTTTGTTTGATTTTATACGAAACGATACGATACGAGTGGTGAGATCGGACGCCCGTGTGCATTATTGCGCACTTAAAAAAAAATCCCTTGGCAGATGGAAATCAAAACGAGTAGCCTAACGGCGCTGCCTGGCCACAATTTGGAGTTAAAAATCCACCCAATTTATTTCAGGATTCTCGCCGGTGCTACAAAGCCCGTGCATTGTGCTGAGCTTCTTCGGACAAAGCTCAAACCTCAAATCGTTTGTTTGTTATTTTAAAATAGCTAGGACTGCCGTCAGTCACAAGAAAGCCACCATATCTAGGCGTCTTCGCACTCAAGACTTAATAGACACTAGTGTTGCAAGTTGTGACCGAACAGCGTTAATAAGATGTGTGCAATTTTTGCGTGTGTTCCAATTCCAATTCCTTTAAAGAAAAACATTAAAAGGTCGGCCACTTTCAGACTGCTGCTAGCTAGCCGAGGCTGCTAACAGTCTTCGCCTATATTTGTGGTCTGGGATATTTCGGTCTATTTCGTGACTAAATTCTAATGTTTGCGTCATTTCTGTGCTTGATGTTTCCATCTGATTCAGACCGCTCGTCCTCCACCCCGTTGTTACTTGTGCATGTCTTGTGTGTGTGTGTGTGTGTGTGTGTGTGTGTGTGTGTGTGTGTGTGTGTGTGTGTTTGTGTGTGTGTATGTGTGTGTTTGGGCATGTGAGGCGCATTTTTTTCACCCTCACTTATGATCAATCGGTTTGGCTTCTGTCATCTGCTAGCATATTTTTCAATGGGTTATGGTGCTCTTTTATTTTCACTACACTCTTTGTTGAAATGTATCTTTTGCTGCAGTTTGAACCTAGGGCTTTTCTCTGGTTTTTAATGGAAAAAGGGAGAGAGGGTGTGCCCTTATTTCAATGCCTCTATGGGTTCCAGAGCAAAGACATTTTAGTTATAAACTGTTTACGTTTTCTCAACATATGTACTATCCAAAGCCGGCATCGTCTCTTCAGATTTCTGTAAGTAAATAACCTGTACTACGTATTTAGACGCATTAGGCATATAGAGACAGTACTATATTTTATGGACCCTTTCCCACTCGGTGGGTGATCTTTTTATCAGTGTCATTTGTACTACTGCATAATCGATTCACATGTTGACAAGAACAAGTTGGCAATTTTGCTAAATATGCGCGCCAACGGGAAATTCCGCTCTCAGCAGATTATACAGAATCCTGTTGGGTTTGCACTTAAATACAGTCTGAATTAAGTAACACATTATAAATTGTTATTTGTACCATCTGAGTTAGAACTCGTCGCTGGCTGCTGAGAATCAGAACGGAGCACTTACGTAAATTGCCTCAGTGTTGATATGTTGATTTTTAACTCATCCACAGGAAATTTAAACGTTCTACGATAATCATAAGCTCGGAAGAAGTGTACAATTGTTTTCATCAAAGTGAATTATTCAGATTTAGACAGGCGCGTTGTTGTTTTTTTCCAGGCGTTTTTTCATAAGAAAATTTAGCGAACGTGTTCAGTTTAGTCACGTTGGTCCGAAGTAATTAAAATAAATTGCATGCATAAATATGCAAATTAGATAGCTAATTTAAATTAATGTTGAAATGTCAGTGTGATTCATAAGGACTGTGTTGGTTCATTCAATTTCCTACATGAATATAAATATCCATTTTCACGGGTATATGGGAAGAGCACCCATATTTTAACAGTCCAATCGGCACTAGATGGGTAATATGGTCAGCGTTACGCCGGCCGTCTTTACTTCCTAAGAACATACATCCTGGTACTCTTTTGGGCTGGGTCGACCTGTGATGCCCCATACCATGATCAAAATTCAAGCAGCCAGCAGTTAGTTTAGATCGCGGTATTTCGGAATTGCGAGTCGAACTCGCAACGCCTAAGCCACGGACGATGCATATATGTGTGTGAATGTATGTATGTATATATATATATATATATATATATATATATATATATATATATATATATATATATATATTGTTTTGTATATGTAAATGAAACGCTTTTTTAAAACAATTTTGTGGCACTGAAACTCCAAACGGCTGCTTCTTTAAAGTGTTTAATTCTGTCATGAAAGGTATTCTGTGATCTGATACTGGACCCGTTTACCTTCCATAAAGGTGAGCATTTTTCTTTTTTATCATCTATTTTCCTTCAACTTCCCGTGCGGTGTAGAGTCCCAGAGACGAGTAATACATAGTTGTCTGTCTTTTTCTAGTTGTGCTTCTCCTTCTTCTTCTTCTTTTTCTTCTTCTTCTTCTTCTTCTTCTTCTTCTTCTTCTTCTTCTTCTTCTTCTTCTTCTTCTTCTTCTTCTTCTTCTTCTTCTTCTTATTATTATTATTATTATTATTATTATTATTATTATTATTATTATTATTCTCTTCCACCTTGTACCTCATCGGAGTGTCAGAAGAGATGTAACATTCGTTGATCACCTAATTTATGTAAAGCTGTTCTTAATGCCTTCAGTCTATTTTCCGTTTAACGTTTTAGTGTGGCTCGCTGTTGCAGATAGTACCAGGGCGTTCATTTATTATTTTTTGATGACCTAGTTGTGCAGCTTGAGTTAATGTTACGCTGTTTTCCTGTAGTGTCTCTTTTACTCCGTCCATCCATGTCTTTCCTGCTCGACCTCTTGCTGTTCTCATAAAGTACACTCTAGCTGCTGAGTGGTGTTTTTTTCTATTCTGACCGAATGGCCAAACCATTTGATTTCTTGACGTCTGTTTCGTTTTTCGTCTTTTCTTTTGACAGTCATTAAGCTTTATATCATGACTCCCCACCTCCGCCTTCTACGCCCCTGTTTCTCTTACACCACCTCTTTCCCATAAAATGCTCACTTGTATGTCTCTTTTTTTTTTTTTTTTTACTTACTTAATTTACTTCGAATTTTCCACTTTTTTTTTTTTATTGACTCAGTTGATATCGATTTTTTTTTTTTAAATATCCTAGGCAAACAGTAAACATGTGTTTGATCTGAAGTAAGAACATGGGAGATAATTCGACATCCACTTGCGGATATAACATCTACGTAGGATCTGCAGGAATATGCCTGAGCCTGGTTGTGATCTGCAATAGCGTGTTGACAATTGCGACCATCTGCCGGACCCGGGAACTACACACCAACCAGTACATTTTCATCGCATCCATGTCGATCGCTGACATACTGCTGTCCTTGAGCTTTTCTGCCACAGCCAGTATCCATCTAACCAAGTTAAACTCCGTTGTTGATGGCATCAATGTTTTAAACAACATCGTGTATGGAATGTCGATGTCTTGTGTTATTTTAGATATGTTACATATGAGCATAATTGCCGTTGACCGTTACATACGAATAGCGCATCCGTTTTACTACATACAAAATATGACACAAAAGCGCACAATTAAAATACTTTCTGTTACTTATGTTCTGTGTCTTCATCAACAGTGTTATTCCAGCCATTGCTTATCGGAACATCCACTATAGAGATTGCATTAATACGCATCAACCACATGAATACCACCATACAAACGTATCCATACTTGCTATCAATATGTTTATTGTTTTTCTTTCCTATTCTAAAATCGCTTTGATTGCCATCAGACACAAGAAAGCTGCCATGTCCAGACGACAACACACCAGGAGACATGGAGGGCAATATAATCAACAGAAACAACCGTATGATGGTGATGAAAAGTGTACGATTTTTTGTGGCAATGTTTGGGGTGTTTTTTATTCATTCGTTACCTCCATTTGTGGCTACGAACCTTGCTGCCTCAAAAAGCGTTCCAGATGACATTATAGTGTTAGCATTACATTGCTTTCCGCTCCATTCAGTGGTGAATTTTGCAATTTGCTGCGGTATGAACCAATCTTTCTTCTGTGCTTTAAAGAAGACTTTTGTTGAACTGAAAACTTGCTGCTTCTCAAATTACTAAGAATCAGTCATTCAAATCAGTCAAGAAAGTCACCAAAACGGCACAAGACGATTACCACTTTATGGACAGACCAAAGCAAAATATTATTCTACGCCTTAGAACAGGAAACAATCAACCTCGCAGCCACATGTACAAAAACTTTAAAATCGGCGAATCAGCTAGATGCAGCCTTATCAACAGTCAGTCTGTGGTTCTCCCTCAGTTTTAAAAATCCCCCTGAACTTCTGCGCATCCCCTGCTAAATTTTGAGTCTTTCAGGGGCAGGATATTGTTTCTGTTCGGTTACACTGCCCATTTGATCCCAGAGCGCCCCGACCACCAAAGTTTCATTATGAAATAGCTCATAGCCTGGAGGTTGCCAGGAGTCGCTCTGAATATCATCTTCTTTTTAGCGTTCTTCTTCTTCTTTTTCTTGTTCTCATTCTTCTTCTTCTTCCTTTTTCTTCTTCTTCTTCTTCTTCTTTTTCTTCTTCTTCTTCTTCTTCTTCTTCTTCTTCTTCTTCTTCTTCTTCTTCTTCTTCTTCTTCTTCTTCTTCTTCTTTTCTCTTCTTCTTCTTCTTCTTCTTCTTCTTTCTTCTTCTTCTTCTTCTTTCTTCTTCTCTTCTTCTTCTTCTTCTTCTTCTTCTTCTTCTTCTTCTTCTTCTTCTTCTTCTTCTTCGTCTTCTTCTTCTTCTTCTTCTTCTTCTTCTTCTTCTTCTTCTTCTTCTTCTTCTTCTTCTTCTCTTCTCTTCTTCTTCTTCTTCTTCTTCTTTTTCTTCTTCTTCTTCTTTCTTCTTCTTCTTTTCTTCTTCTTCTTCTTCTTCTTTCTTCTTCATCATCTTCTTCTTCTTCTTCTTCTTCTTCTTTCTTCTCTTCTTCTTCTTTCTTCTTCTTCTTCTTCTTCTTCTTCTTCTTCTTCTTCTTCTTTCTTCTTCTTCTTCTTTCTTCTTCTTCTTCTTCTTCTTCTTCTTCTTCTTCTTTCTTCTTCTTCTTCTTCTTCTTCTTCTTCTTCTTCTTCTTTCTTCTTCTTCTTCTTTTTCTTCTTCTTCTTCTTCTTCTTCTTCTTCTTCTTCTTCTTCTTCTTCTTCTTCTTCTTCTTCTTCTTCGTTCTGTCCTTCGTTATTGCATGCATCTCACCCCCCCCATCCCCTCATGTCCTCTCAGTCTTTTACCTCACTATCTAACTCTCTTCTCTATGTGTTTTGTTGGTCTTCCGTTATTTGTATGCCCCTGCTGGTTCCAGTGCAAAGACGTTCTAGTTATTCGCTCGTAGGTTTTCTCAACATGTCTGTTAAGGAATGACAAGCCATTACACATCACCCCTAAAAGAGTGGGGACCTGTATTACCTGTGCTCAACAAAACGTTCAAACTTGGACTCGTCAGGAAAGGTATATAGTCCCTTATATCGATATATGCCTTTATCGGAGAAAATTATAATATCTACATCTTCTAGTTGCTTTGACTTAGCCTTATTTTCAAATTTGCTACTATATAATAAATATTGCTGGAGTTAACTGTATATTCTTGGAAACCGGTTTACTCCTTGCTCATGTATACAAGGAACTTCTTCTTACCGACGCCTGACTTGAATTTTTCAAATTTGCTACTATATAATAAATATTGCTGGAGTTAACTGTATATTCTTGGAAACCGGTTTACTCCTTGCTCATGTATACAAGAAACTTCTTCTTACCGACGCCTGACTTGAATTTTTGCGGCATTGTTTCTGCCAGCTTTCCTGGAGATCAGTTGTATCCATCGACGCTTCAGTAAATTTCAAATTAAGAAGGCGGCCTGAAATGTCTAGGACTTTTCTTATGCTTCGGTAAGTTAATTATAGTTTACGAGTACCTTAAATGATGTCTGTTAAAGTGGTCACTGCTGTAGAGAGATCAGAATCGGCTATGGGATCACACATAGTTTGACCGTTCTTGATCTCTAGAGAAGCGGATTCGAACTTAGACCTTCTTCTGTACAGACTAAATAGCCTATACCCTAAATAACCCACACATACTGGTAAAAATAATGACCCTACAAGTGTGTACCATTTAAACTAACAACAGAAGTTTGTGCATACGAATGGGGACAGAGAATTTAGGTCAGTACTTGGGCAGCCAGAGCTGCGTTGAGTGTGTTTAACCCCGATCAATGGATGTGTGGAACCGGCTTGAGAGTCGTATGGAATAGAGGCACTGACGGTAAATATTGGTGTCTGTGTGCAGATGGGGGGGGGGAAGAGAGATTGATATATGTGAGAGTGTCTATCTATCTCCACTATATATCTGACTTTCCATCTCTTGCACTAAACAGACAGATTAATGATAGGAGACATTGTCTCCTAGTCTTGAGAGTGCACTCTGAGGAATGAAACAGAGGAGCAGAGGTGGAGTAGGCTGATGTGGGATGGTGACTGATGCTTATTCTGAGTCTTTCCTGTCAAGATGATACCCTCTTGGTGATGACTAATTCTGAGTTCTTTCCTGACAGGGTGAAAACTTTGTGAAGAGCTGGCAGAATAATCACAGTCCAACCAACACCCACCAACCATCAATCAACCAACTATCAACCAACTAACCACCAGCTAACACCTGTGAAGTTTTCTGACATCATCACTATGGGGTGCCATATACCCCAAACATCCTAACAGTGCCAGAGCATGTGAGTGAGCTTCAGAGCAGGGAAAATTTGTAGAGAGTATATCCATACTCGAGTAGACCAATCTTCAGGAGCTTGGTGTAGCTCAGAGACAGCGTTGTGACCTGACTGGTGGGAGAGACTTGCTGAGTACCGGTACAGTTGCTGTGTCCTCTATGGTGAGGTACTCTTCCACTACCTGATCCATTTGAAGCAGAATTACCAGAGTCAAAGACAGTCGAATCATCAGGAGCTGAGGGAAGCATCAACGATAGAAAGAGGATAAGTGCCAGTTTTATTCCATGTCTTGCTATATTCCCCACAGCTCCAATGGATTCCGAGGATAAAAAGATGTGCTTCCTCCAGGATTTTCATGGCTGACTTAGGTGTCTCTATTTCACCTTTCTAAGTGTTTAGCATTTGTGTGTGTATGAATCATAAATATTATATGTGTTAACATGGTTATGATAATGAACTATCATAACCTGGGGGCTTTCTTTTAATAGTAGTGGGGGTGTCCAGCCAAGTGTGGCTAGGAATAGTGTATTCGTATACAGATATATTTTGTAGTACCTAAACTTGAGTTGCCCTACTCCAGAAATAAGTTGAGCGTATATTTTCCATGGGGAATCCCTTAGACCCATACGAGCCAAACGACTCAACATAATTATTTCTGAGTGCTGTTGGTTCTTAAGGAGAAATCCTTAAATCAGGCACGTGACAGGAGTGATGTGTGACAATGTCTTATCCATCGCCAGCGTCATTTCCTCATCGCTTGGTCTACTGGAACTTGTTTAGTTCTTCCCAAAGCTCTACAGTAATGACCATGTCTTACCATTTAATTCCATCTATTCTTGCGCATGCACGATTTAATTAATTTTGGTAGTTTACTAGCAATTGCGTTTACCAATTGTAAACTCCATGCAGACAGTTATAGTCCGTTTCATCCCTAGATTTCGGTCATTATTTAGTTTTACATGCTTATCCGATTGACAGATCGGGTTTTTTCGTATTAAAACTGTTGGTTCCATTCCTCTCAGGGAGATTCTCTCAGACTGTAAAGGAAACACTCCGAATTAGTAGCCTTCTATGATATGCTTCTTGGGGGCAGTGGATTTATATTCGCGCTCACCACTTCCCACCCCAATGAGGCCCTGGAATCGACAAGAAAAACTGAATATCTAGGCTGGTCTCTGGTCTGTTACTGCAAAGATCTTCATTATAGTTTCGATGTCCGTTTTTTATTCATTGTTCATTGTTTATATTTTTTAGGCGGCTGTATTGTCTCGAGGCATGGTGTCTGCCTCGAGTGCTAGAGGTTCCGGGTTCAATCCCCGGTAAGGGATGGGATGTTTTCACGTGTACTTTCATTTCTAGTAATTCACAGCGGTCTCTGGGTTGGTGTATTGTCGCTCACGTAAATAAATCCCTTGGCAACTGGAAATCAAAAATAGTTGCCTAACGGCGCTGCCAGGGCAAAATTTGGAGTTAAAAATCTACCCAAAGTATTTCAGTATCCTCGCTGGTGCTCCAAAGCGTGTGCATTGTGCTGAGCGTTTTCTGACTCAGACTTAAGTTAAAAGAAGAAAGGAGCACTTATGGGTTAGACCCGTGTGCCGTTTTTGAAAACCTGAAACCTCTGTTTATTTTAGAGATCTTTGGGTATAACCAGAAGTTCTCCGATCGCCTTATGAGTATGTCTCCAAGTGTTTTTTGGCTAACAACTCTTATTCTGTTCTGGCTCATGTAACGACGGGTTACCCGCACATGGTTTTCCTGTCCTGCGGGTTTCATTGTTACAGCCAGGGTATTCAGTCTGTTCATTAAAAAATAATTTACCACGAAACTGAAAGCCTTACAGCGTTTTTAAATGGTCCATTTCTGAGAGTCGCACTACCAGACAGATCGTCTGTTCTCTCATTGTCCGTTTTTTGTGTGTGAGGGGGGTCTTCTAGTACGGACATTTCAGATATATATATATATATCTCTCTCTCTCTCTCTCTCTCTCTCTCTCTCTCTCTCTCTCTCTCTCTCTCTCTCTCTCTCTTTCTCTCTCTCTCTCTTTCTCTCTCTCTCTTTCTGGAGGGTGGCAGGTACTGTCGACCTTTCTGCTTGATGCGACTCTCTCGGTAAAGAAAGCCAGGATAAGAATGACATTGCAGAGTATCGCTCCCGTTGCCACGTGTACAGAGACCACGAGATATGTCTCTTTGTAGTCTGTATTTGTTTGTCGACCCAGCCTTCAAACGTACGAGGTGGAATCCGGGAAACTAAAGTCAGCCAGTGTGATGTTAACCACATCATCCACCGCGTACCGATGGCACTATAAAATACAAATCTAGCCCTATTTGCCCAGGACGTCTAAGGCGTAAAAAAATCCTTTACTTTACTTACATCATCCTTCGAGTGCAGTGCCCCCCCCCCCCCCCTTCCCCACACAGAGGAGGCGAGGAAGTTTCACAAGCGGACGTCAAAAAATTTTTTTAAACTGAGTGCATTTGTATTTGTAATAATTCTTATTGACCTCCCTACCATGAACTGCAGAATCAGGATCTGGAGGGCTCAGGCATGCCTCAAGAGAAGCTAAAATCTGGAGCACTTTTTGCACCAACACGCTCTTTAGGAATTAGGACAATAGACTGAAAAAAGGGGAGCAAATCATGGCTTGGTATGGCAGAGGATGGCATCAAGTTGGTCTGCAGTCTCACAGACCTCAATCCTGGTGAGGATTAGATACCAGTGCTAAAGAGCCCAATGTCACCTTCTCCTGTGTCGTCACGCTCGATAGGAGTTGTCGGTGGCAGAATCCTCCTGCTGTCAATGCTGAGGTGTACGTACTTATCAGTGATAAATCAGATGTGACAGATGAGCTGATCTTCACAAACGTGTCCGTTATGTGAGGATACAAGAGTGCAAGGGCATTTACATCTTGCTCTTCAACCAGAACAGACAAGGAAGTCAGTGGTTCCTTCGCCGTGACTACCAGTAGCATTACGAGGAGGTGATTGCGATGACACAGACTTTCATGTGGCTAGAATCACAGGAATATTCCAGTGTGTGTGTTGAGTGATTCTTTGAGCATGATCCAACGGGATAAGGCAGGCTCGTCACGCAGACCGTGGTTTGAGTAATTGCAAAAATCTCCTGTGTGTGTAGTTACCTTCATATTTGTCACAGGTATGCAGGTGGTGTTAATAATAAAAGAGCGGATAGACCGGCATGTTTCGCTTTAACTGCAGATGGCCGGCCGATGGGCCATGCAGACCTTGCCAATGCAGTTAAAGAGAGAGGACGTTTTCGAGGACTTTTGAAGCAACATGTCCACATCACTGCTAAAAATTCGAGAACTGGCAGTCAAGGTCGTCACAGCCAAGCACGGAAGCACACTGGATGCACACGAAGTCTTGTTAACCAACATAAGACTGGCACAATTAACCGCGCGTCACTGCAAATATGTTGAAGAAGTAATCTGAGAATCTATGGATGTATCCGGCGTGCTGTGAAGGTAGGTAGGTAGGTAGTTGTACCCCACCAGGACATCACGCAAGCGATAAACCGTGGAGAGGTCCCTGAAACCCCTTTGAGCCGTTAGGCCATATCTATAGCTGGCCCTTATCTAACCGCCTTTATTCAGGGCCAAGCAGAAGCCAGGGTGGTGCTTCGAACAAAGAAAATTGCATCCCATATGAATAGATCGTTGGTTAGCTAGGGTATTGGGAAGATATTCAGACTGAACTGAACTGAACTGAATTTCTACCCCACCAGGACATCACACAAGCGTACATCCGACACATAGTGCCACCATGCGGATTTTTATAGCCGTTTAGAGGTTAAAATTCAGACAAAGGCCAATGTATGGCCTGCCTATATTGCGGCCCCTGGCAAAAGCCAGACTATGTCAAATACAAAATTTCGTCCGAAGAACGTAAGTTAAAACTATGATAGCAGACTCCTAACTATTTCTAGAGATCCGTAAAAAAATTTATTTTGTGTTAACAAAACATTTAAATTATACAATAAAAAACTACATCTAATACAAAATGCCTAAGAATTTGTTCCTATTAGCAGTTTATATTTCTAGGGATAAAAAATCAAATTATTGTGATAAAAAATACATTTAATTATAGATTAAAAACACATTATAGCGGGTCGACGGATCTCCATACTGGTGTTTCCCTTTTTAAAAAAGCTAGGAGTCTTTTTAATCGCATATTACTCAAGCGAGGGTGGGGGGGGTGGGGGGGTAGGGGTCTTGCTATACGCACGACGCGGAAGGGGGGGGGGGTGGATTTCTAGTAATTTCCCCTAGTCTCTGAGTAGTGAGATTGGACGCCTGTGTGTATTGTTGTGCACGTAAAGAAATCCTTTGGCAGTTAGATATTAAAAATAGTAGCTTAACGGCGCTGTCCAAGACAAATTTAGAGTTAAAAATCTACCCAAAATATTTCAGGAGCCACGCCAGTGCTACAGAGTTCGTGCGCTGCGCTGAGCTAATCTGACTCAGACTTGAGTTAGAAGTAGAACGGAGCAGTTATGCGTTACTACCCGTGTGCCATGATGTTGGTTCGTTGTTCAAATTTCAAACTTAAACTGAGGCTAATGTGTAGATCAATGATTACATTGTTGAACACGAGTGTAGATAATTGCTGTCGTGAATTTGTGTTTCCCTTTGAAAAAACATTCAGCTTCTGTTTTATCTAGCGATGACATGAAATTCTTCATCTATGTGGTTTTGTGTTGTTAATTAGTGTTAGCGCACTGTTCTGTTGGTTATCATTTTCAGACACTCATCGTGCTCATACGGCATGTCGAGGTGTTTGTGTCTAGTAAAAGCCCACTGATGTCAATGAAGCTGCTCTATAAGAAGAATTCTTGGCCCCATTGTGCATGTTTAAACTCCTCTCGTCGGTAATGCATTCATTAGATTTGTTTGGCAGGGAAACAGATTACCACTATGTCAGTGTTTTTACTGCCAGTTATCTTGTTAAGACAAGAATTAATCGGTACTGTTTTCGATAAGAAATAGTTCGGTTTTCTGATCTACACCTTTGAACAGGAATTCGCAGCCACGTGTATACAAAATTTAAAATTGGCCAATCAGCTATGTGCACACGTGGATTGGCACCTGAAAATACAGATCACATCCTCTGGGACTGTCCCTAAACGACACATCAAGGCAAAACTTCTGGCCAAGAGAAACTGGGGTTGTGAGCCAAACTAAGGGGATTACACAAGACAGTAAAGTTTATACTATAGATAACAGTGTAGATATAGATATTATATTTTAAGCGAACAAAAGAAGAAGCATTTTTTCTGATCTGTTACTGGTTAGATAGTTTTAGGAGAAGTGGCTAAGTGATTAGCATATGCGATTGACAGTTTCTTCATCTTCGAGTACTAATGTTCATTCCAAAAGTTGGACTGTAAAAGCAAGCTGTTCTCGTAATTTTTCGGACAGTGGTATGAGAGTTTCACTGTGGAAGAGACCGTGGCCTTATCAGGTAATATTGCTACAGACAACATTGGTTAGACGGGACACATATTGGTATTCCCAGTGTGCTAAGATGTATATTCTTAAATCAGTTTGATCAGTTCAGTGCCAGCACGATATGTACGTACAATTTAAAATATATATATGGCGTTCGCCCGACTAGGTATTCTTACCTTCTGCACGTTGAAATTATGATTTAAAAACTGATCACTAGAGTACTATACCAGGAATTATAAAACGTGTAGCAAGGACTAGAAACAGTTATCAAAGTGCGGTGTTGTGATTTATCATTTAAAATAACAAAAAAAAAAAAACTGGTGGCCCCATTACGTTCAGAATGGCTTGTACATGGGATGGATGCAATGCCGGCTTTAGAAATTCACTGTTAGCCCCGATAGTGAGCTGCAGTTCTGGTGTGGGGTTGTTAGTGTTAGCACATCTGGTATTGCGTGTGATATACACTGGAACATGAACGGAGCGACTATTAGGCCACATGTCTGCGATGATCTTGAAACCTCTTCTAAGGACTAATTTAAAATAGCACGTCGAGTATTCTCTGATTATGAAAGGGTAGTTCTCGTGTGCTGTAAAAATAATTTTGTAACCACAAAAAAAAAAAACAGGCAGTAATCAAAGATAAACCTGCAGTTCCTTTTTACTAAGCATTTAAACGACTTTCCCGCTCGTGTGCCGTTACGATTCGTACTGAAGGATTACCTTGTAGGCGTCATGGCTACAAACGGTTCTTTCACGTGTGCAATGAGGGTGTTCTTCGGTTTCAGAACGCTCTATCTGACCATTCCATTTGTTGCTATTGCAGTGTGCAAGAATGTGCTGATTGTGTTTACAGCAAAACGGACAAATTTCATAGAAACACGAACTAAAATATTGGTGATATCTATGGTTTTTACTGAAGTCATATTAAGTGTATCCTATGTCTGCTTTGGAGAATCTGACAATCTACTTACGACTTTAGGGATAACAAAGCCGGAGTATTTTGAGAGCTTTCTACTCGGCGCCTGGTACAGTTCTGTGGTTTTATATTTAGCCCACTCCGGAATTATTGCATTAGAAAGGTATATTAACATCGCCCATCCATTTTACTACCAGAGTGTAATGATAAATCGAAGTATCTACTTTATTATCCTGTGTCTGTGGACATTTGGGTTGTCTTACATGATTGTTCCGCTGCTAGTATACACGAAAGTTCACTATCACAAGTCATGTATTCTGCTTCACCCACCATTAGAGTACTACTGTATTGGGGCTTTCGTGTACGTCATCAGCTGTGTTGCAGTTATGGTCTCTAACTTTAAAGTAGCATTTCTGGCTTTCAGAATGAGAAAGGCCAGTTTAGCTCGAAGAATTCCCAGTTCTAGGGTCGGTAGTAATGTGGCTTTCAGGGAAAATTTTCTGGCAGCTGTTAGAAGTGTCAAATTCTTCTCTGCCATGTTTGGAATGTATTTTATCTGTACGTCGCCGTCCGTTTTGTGTGCTGGTCTCAATATAGTGTTCCCTGTACCAACACCTGTTTACGTATTTTCAATTTATTTAATACCGTTCAACTCCATACTAACTTTCACTCTATTGTTCTTTATGAACAATAAATTTTCACAGGCTGTAATGCGAACTTTTTCTGATATTAAGGCACGCTTGTGCAAGGGTTAATTACTTCAGGTGTCTGAAGTAGCTATAATTATATCTTGAAATAGTCAGCCCAACTCCCTCAACCCACTTTTGTTTTTAAAAACTCACTTTTATAAATTGTTTCCTTGACAAATTTCTTGGCTATTGTCATTCTATTGTAATTTTAAAGATCATGTGATTTTCTATACAGAGAGTGTCGGCGTCTCTGGCTTATGCGTTGCGAACGCGCTTCGTTATGCCGGGATGCAAGGCTCGATCCTAGGTGTGGGACCGGCGTCTTGTGTTGGTTTCGACAGTAGTATCGAGAAGCTGACCGTCCAGAAAGCAATAGCAAACTGTAAATTTGCCCAGAAAAACCACAACAGCCAAAAAACGCTGGGGTTGGCTTTGCAATGTCCTGTAAAGGATACGCAACTAACTTCATACAGATGGTTCTGTGTAAAGAGGTAGGCGAAGTGCATGGCGGCTCATAGCATAAGCATTATTGGACGTCGCTTTGCGCAAAATTGCCTGATATCACAACGTCTAGTCTGAGAAGGAAGGTGGAGGCAGTCACTGCTGCCTTCAGCTGACTTGAGAATCAACTGTACATACATGTCGTAACTGTAACTGGAGTGGCAAGCAGCGCTTCAGAGGTCTATGGTAGTTGGTTCCTTCGGATATTTTCACAAGGTTATGCTGATATGTCGCGTAAGGAGCAAGCAGATAGACTGGCCACCACTTAGTCGTGAATTGACATGTGACAAGCTAGATGTTATGAACGACGTTTGGGAGCGAGCGAATAATGTGGAGGTACAAATAGATTATTACGGTCAAGGGAAATTCGAGACAGATGTACAGTAAGACATTGACTGGTACCATCGATATTGGAACTCTTCATTTGCTGCTAAAGATGGGCATAGAGCGCTCATGGAGTTTCCTGAATGCTGTAATGTTGATTCTTAATTCAAGATTTCATATTTTTTACAAATAGTTCACAAATTAGGTGCTCTTCATTTTATTGATCGCTAGTATTCTGTGCACACTGTTTTTAATTATCACTTATATATTCCACATTTCTCCTGTGATTTGATTTTTGTTGTTTTTGTTGTTAGTGTTTTTACATATGAGTAACATAATTTATTTATTTTTGTGGGGGGCGGGGGGGGGGGGAGTTGTTATCAAGCAAATGACAGTTTGTCACGATTTTGCCAGCTATGTGTTGATAGATCAATTGTAATGATATTAGGCGTAAAAAAGTGTATCGGCCTATCATTCATATTTTGTTTAAAATGATTTAATTTTAAAAAAAATAACCAAAATTTGTGTGTGTATGAAATTTAATTAATAGTGTCACCAACTGGAAAGAGAAGGCCAACCAGAGAGATGAATGGTGATGGGTGGTATCTTTAGCAATGCACCTCCAGGGCTCGGAATGTTAAAGAAGAAGAGAAGAAGAAGAACCACTATTGTTTACTTGTGGCAGAGATTATGACACCATAATTGTTTGATAAATCGCTGACATGATGTAACAGTGACGGGAAACAAATAGATCAATAGGGTCCGATTAAAATGACGTTGCCAGGAGTTTTCGGGAGATCTCAACACTCTAGGGAAAGGAGAGACGAATGTACAATCAGACAGTTACCATTTCATCCGAATTGGAACTCTTCGCTTGCTGCTGAAGTTGGGGACGGTGCACTTATGGGAGTGTCCCAAGTGTTGTGATCTCGATTCCTGATTCAACATTCAACATTGATGTGACATGTCAATTGTGTGTTGATAAAGCCCTCGGATTACGTGCGACCCCTGCGATAATTACGTTGGATCCCTAAGTTTACGTGTGTTTCCCGCGTTTACGTGTGATTATTTAGATTACGTATGATCCCTGAGATTACGTATGATCCCTGAGATGATTATGTGGGATCCCTGAGATGGCGCATGATCCCTGAGATTACATGCGGCCCCAGGGATGATTACCTGCGACCCACGAGATTACCCATGATATGACGTATGACCCCTGAGATGATTACGTCTGATAGTGCATGTAACCCCTTGACTACGTGTGAAATCTTCTCCTCCTTTTTTAATCCTCCTGTCAAGAAAGTTTCATCATGAGGCCTGTAAGAAAGCCAAGGACTCTTTACACCAACGGCTCTCAACCTGGCGGTCGCGACTCTTTTTGGGGTCGTACCACCCTTTTACAAGGAACGCCAAAGATCATCAGAAAGCACGTATGTATTGACGTTATGAAGGAAATATTTGTCTCGAGGGTCGCTACAACATGAGGAAACTTTATCAAAGGGTCGCAGCATTAGTAAAGATCCACTGCTTTACACTCTAATGACGCCATTAGAATATGATGCTAGATTTATACTGCTATAGGTAAATCGGTTATCGATGGCTATTGCGTAAACTATCATCGCTACGGCCGCCTTACTTCCCAGGATTTTACCGCGGGCCCATTTAAGGATGGGGCCACCTATTAGCCAAGGCTGTGTTCGAAGAACAAATACCCGACTAAATGTGGATATGAACCCTTGAATTTCAAGCCTGCAGGCGGAGCTTCTAACCGCTACGTAACTTTGACTCACTCCAATTTAAAATACCATGAGAGGTAGTTGCTCTGGTATTCTTAACAAATAACAAAACCCTTTTATCTTCTGTTTCTTAATGAATTTGCTGCATGGTGTTGTTTCTATAAATGGATAAAGTTATATATTAAATGTTACCTTCTTCTTAAAGTTATATATTAAATGTTACTTTATTCTTAAAATTATATATTAAATGTTACTTTATTCTTAAAGTTATATCATATTGTCCTCTCTCATAACATGTAACTAGAAAGTATTTTTGCTTTTTTTTTTTTTTTTTTTCTTAAGTAAATAATATGATCAATGCTGGATTGCCTTTTAAGAGTAATACCGCACAAAATTCAAATGTAATATATCGACCTTTCACAAAAACACGTGTTTCTTGCTTTCATAAATGAATAAGAGAACAACTATTGTGCTGAAACTGTTGCATTGCGATATGCCAAGTTTTGTCACAAGTTGTAAGACATGTGATTAGTGTCTTGTTTTCAGAATGAAGATAAAAAGTTAAATTTTTTAAAGTCAATTCTTTCTACAATATCAATTTTGAGCGAGTGGGTGGGGGAGGGAGAGGGGTGAGATAATTAATATCTTGTGCAAATAAGTTATTGAACGAGCAATATACATGACTTTACCTTTATCTTTTTATCATAGTGCCAGTCATGTGTATACATTGGTAGGGACTTACACCCTCTCAAAAAACTATTGCAGGAACTCATGTAACTTCTGTTATACTCATAATTTTTCTCGGTGCTGTACAGTTTGTACAATTTCCAGGGCATGAAGGTGTTGCTATCAATTGAAGAGCCGACAGATTAGCCGGCTCTGCCTTAGTTACTGATGGCCTGCCCATAGATCATGCAGACATTGTTATTAGAGAGGTAGGACCATCGGAGGATTTTGGAAGCAGTACATCAACATCTTTGCTAAGATTGCAAGAACTGGAAGTAAAGATCGGCACAGCCAGGCAGGAGAAGCAGATCGGACACGAGAGAAGTCGTTTCAACCAACATATGACTGGGACTGTCAACCGTTTAACGCTGATTTATATGTTTAAGGAGGAATCTGATCACCTATGGGCGTGCCTGGAGGATAAAACTGCTGTCTGTGTTGTCCTATCTGATGCCTTTTTTGTTACATGGCCAACCTTACATGTTAAACGTTTTTTTGTTTTGTTTTGGGAATTGAATATTTAAACAACACAAACTAACAAAACAAAAATCTGCACCCACATCTCTGAGAGAAAAGAATATCAAAAACATAAATATCACATACTGTAGCACAACATGTCAAAATTGTCCATGTTGGTGTCCCGTACTTTCTGTATGTCATCATTATATAGCAGGTTCTTTGCAGAACGTCGCTCTCATCACGGTCTGCCTGAAAGAAACTTGGTCTCTCGCCAGCTCTCCCGCCTCATGCACTTTCACACTCAAGGAGTCACTTATATCCTGTGCCCATCTTCGTGTCGGTCGGCCCCTGCCCCTCCTTTCTAGTACCAGGGCTTCTGCTTTTTTTTTCCCCATCCGTCATAACGCTTGATATGACCAAAATATTTTAGATTCCGAGACAGGATGCTGTTTATTAGCCAATCTTCCTTGAGGTTCAGATCTTTCAAGATGTCAGTATTTTTTCCTCTTCTTTGTCCAAGATATTATGAGAATATTTCTTTAGCATTTCAGCTCAAAAGCACCTATTCCCTTTCTTAAGGACTTATGTAAGTAAAGAGTGTAATTTTAATGACTGTATTTTTGTTGTTGAAAAAAATGCCATCCCAATTTTTTAAATCATCGTTGTGGAGATAATGCAACATAAACTGCTATATGGTGTCTTATTTTGGGTACTGTTTTCCACATTACAGCTCTATTGACTATTGATTCCACTGGCTAAATTGCTGTCAATATTAGAATGAGGCGCTTGGGTACCAGGAAATGACATCATACATTTTTGAACAACCACCGACGAATAGCTGCTTCCCTTAAGGAACATATGCCCAACTAAAAATACTCTCTCTTCAATAGTTAAACACCTGTATATAGCAGTGATATTCTAAAGTAACGGTTACATCGCGCTCGAAACAAGACGTGATTTTTAAAAAAAGTTCTACCGTCATTAAACGTACACTATATATTGTAGGCTGAAGAATTTGATAACTCTCTGTCTTGATCAGCTTTCTGACCCCAGCAAGCAGTAATTTTGATATATAGGAGTAATATGAAAATAAGGAACGTAGCAGTGTAACCTGTCGTAAGTGAAAGTAAGTAAAGGAGCCTTTTCCAGGACTAAGGGTGTATTGGGCATATATGGTAGACCTACATTTTATAGACCATATGCAGTGGCTGATTGATATGATCAGCATTACGCCGACCGCTTTTACTTCCGATGACTTTACCTGGTACCTATTTAAATCTGGGTGAACCTGAAACCCAAGATCATGTTTTTTTTAAAAGCTTGCCTCAGGAGGACCTTAACCCACGACCGCAGGCAAGCATCCAACCGCAACACAAGGGCAGGTCCTTTAAGGTATTGACATGAACAGAAAATATTCTAAGGGTAGATTTTTGATGACACATAATGTGGGACACTAGGTATTTTGCTGCGTCCATGGCTTAGGCGTTGCGATGCCGACTCGGAATTCCAACGTACCGAGATCGAAAACCACTGCTGGCTGCCTACATTTGTATCATAGTATGGTGTTCGCAGGTAGACCTAACCTAAAATGGGTGCCATGATATATTGTCAAGGACCTGATATCTATATTATTGAACTAGGGCTCGCTGTACGGCCCTATGACAGACAAACTATACCAAAACACACTCAACACATACACAAATGAAGCACACACATCATCTTTAATGACCAAAGAACAATATAACCTAAAAACAACCTCCACAGTTATGGACAGTCCCTCATCCAAAATCCCCGGGCAGTGGCAGCAGTTTTATTTACCTATCCACCCCAGGGCCATTCCCATGGATATACCAAAGGACACGATTCCAACTCCTGTAGTGCAGCGCCAACTAGGCTACGATCTTCGCCATGCGAGACTCAGTCGGCACACGCAGGGTGAGTGTTCAAGTATTAGCGGCAATGTCAACGACAGCACAAGACGCAGATAACCACCCAAAAATCCAGGGACAAGAACACCTACCTAAACATGGTACAACCCCAACACACTGTCCTTAGCATACTATCATCACACGAGGAATAACAACAGCTAACCAACACATACGACGACAGCGTTAACACTACACAACCTATCTGTCAATTCCTAACAAAAAAATACAATCACGTCTCTCAAAATGTCCTCATCCTCGCCCATGCTTTTTCTCTCCTCTTTCTCCGTTTAGCTCCGGTTCAAACGTGTACGTTGCACCAGTGTTCACGCATCTCGAGTTTTCCCCGTATCATCAAATCAACTGCTG
>CAJHNH020000659.1:59843-89843 GCA_905116865.2 Candidula unifasciata
TTTTGGTTTTTCCCCCCGGGGGCCAAAAATTTCTTGAAACCCCAAAAACTTTTAAACTCTTCACCGTTACCCCTCACCCACCCGGGTTTTTGTTAAAATACGGGTACTGCAACTTTTTTTTGGGTCCCCAATTTCAGACTCCTGCCTCTATGCCCCGGGCGAATGTTTGTGTAATCAATTCTTCTCGATTGTAATACCTCGGCTTTTTTCCCAAATTCGAATATGACTTTTAAATTCGTACGCTTAAATACTTTCTTTTTTTATTTAAAGCGTTCAAGGATGTCAGCGAATGAAAATTTCGTCTTTCTTTTCCGACAGTGTTTGTAGGACAGGTTAACACAAATTAGTAATTTTCGTGACCGCTTCAGGATAGTCCCAAAAATTTCCCCTCGTTTTGCTTAGTGGGGGTTAAAAAATTTGTTTTTTTTATAGTTGAAATTTGTTTATGAGCTTCCTTTCTTTTCCATAATAACTTACACCCAGTGGGGCGGGTCATCGGCTTTTTAAATATAGACATGTATTCACTTTACCATGGCAACTGTACCGGCAAGCCAGTTAAAGTAAACATTCTGAGGTCACGCACCTTCCTCGCGTCAAGTTATGGATGTGAATTATGAAGTCTTACCGAGTTTTTGAGAGAGAAAAAACCTCGGAACTTTGGAACTGAAATGCTGCAGAAAATTACTTGGAATACCGCAGACCAGAGAGACGAAACAATACCGGCGTCCTACGTGATCTTAACATCGAGGAGAATAGGCGCATAAACAACATCCTGCTGAGGTATTTGGTCAACTTAGCCGTCAAGGCCTGGAGAAAACGGTAATGGAGGGTGCAGATTGCGGACAACGAGACAAAAGTGGACTGTCGCGAAGGTGGATACAAACTTTGAAGATGCATCGGCTATGAAAACAGGCAGGGATGGAGAATAGGCCTGCAGAAAAAGAGATACATTTTATAAAGAAACACCTGATTGGTGGTGTTGATTCGGATTATCTGGCTACTTACAGTTTAATTCTCAAGTGATTTTTTTTTTTTATTTAAACAGCTATATATCAATACTTTTGCATTTCAGATGAAGTGTTATTTTGCTAAAGAGATGTCTAAAGGGGAATCACAACCCATGGTGATAAATGTTGTGCATAGCTAGGGGTTAAAATAAAAGTCTCCACAATTGTGGACATGGGATTTCAGGACCAGTGTAGGACACTGCAAGCTTTAAACAATAGGTTTGGCATTGATTTAGTCTTGATTGGCTAACTGTTGATAGTCTGTGTGGGCTGTTACGATGTGCCGTCACTGATAAACCTGTATTGCTCCCATCATGGCTACAAACTATACCTCCCCATGCGTTGTCGACGTTATGTTCGGTTTCAAAATGATTTACCTAACAATTCCATTTGCTGTCATCATCACAGTCAAGAGCGTGTTTATTATAATTACAGGATATCGGGCAAATACAATAGGAACTTTCAGTAATTACTTGGTATCATCGTTGGCAGTTGCAGATTTCATTGTTGGACTCGCGTATGTCTGTGTGGGAGATTCTCAGAACTTGATCGTGACGATGGGGTTGTCGCAACCTAAATATTTTGAGAGCTTTCTTCTGGGAGCCTGGTACAGTTCTGTAATCTTAAGTTTAGCCCACTTTGGATTTATCGCATTGGAAAGTTACATTCACATCGCACATCCATTCTTTCACATGACCGCTCTGACAAATCGAAGTATCTACATTACTCTATTTTGTCTGTGGTCAAGTGGGGTGTGTTACATGTTAATCCCGCTGCTGATTTACACCGAAGACCACTATCATGAGACATGCATTTTGCTTCATCCACCTTTAGAGTACTATTGTATTGCAGCTTTCGTTTTCTTAGTCAGCGGTGTTACAGTTCTTGTTTCTAACCTCAAAATAGCATTTCTAGCTTTTAGAAACAAACGAGCAATCTTAGCTCGGAGAGTTCGTATACATAGTGCCAGCAATAAGGTGGCATTCAGGGACAGCTTTCATGGCGGCAGTCAGAAGTGTCAAGTTCTTCTCGGTCATGTTCGGGATATACTTGGTCTGTACGTGCCCATCGGCTGTTTGTGTTGGGCTCAATATTTTGTTCCCGGTACCAATATTTATCTACTTACCCGCCATTTATTTAGTCCCTGTCAACTCTCTGCTGGCTGTTGTTGCCTGGTTTTTCATGAACAACGTATTTTCGCAAGCTGTGAAGCAGACATTTTCTGATGTGATAACATGCTTGTGTCAGGGTCAATTGCTGCCGAAATAGTGCTGTAAATATCTTTAGTAGACGCGTTCGTTTATGAACTATTTTAGTGTTTAGTCATAATTGTGTGTTGATGTTCCTTGCATTGTTTTATAAAAACTCACATTCTTTCATAACTAATCACATATATTTTTTAATAAAAATATTTTTTTTTTGGACATATTGCTCCCATGAGAGTAAAGTCTTTTTACAAATTTTAATTATGTGTTAATAAATAATTGACATACCACAGCAATTCTCATTTAATTGCTTTTAAGGAATAAAAACTATGAATCTTAATTAGTCGATGCTAAATTATAGGTATTCTACATACAATTTTGTGTTTTGACAGTAAGGAAAATCGTATGTATAATGGTCACTGAAACTTAAGACATATAGTTTACCGGGATCTGAACCCAGTTATATGTGAATTGTCTTTTCCTACAGATCACAAACATTTAATAGCAATTAATTTTATTAACCATAACTCCCATTATTCTTCAACTGTATTCCGATTCCGATGTCAAAATACAAAAATTCCAAGCTTCGTCCTTTTTAAGCAGCCAGAGAGCCTGCTATATTTAGGACTGTTTCTTTGCTATCTGATTTTAATTTTGTTTATTTGTGGCAATCAGTTTCGTCTGAGTTTGTTTTTCTGTTTAACATGTCCGACATGGTAGGGCTCAGCGGCTTGTGATAGGACTGTATTAACTGTTTGTGTGTGTGTGTGTGTATGCCTATAAATATATATACACACACACACAAACACACAAACCCACACACACAGACACACACACACACAATATTAGTTAGATGAATTTGAAAACAAATGCCTGACTAAAATATTGAACAGAAAGTTGGACAAAATCATGAAAAGTTGAAAAATAAAGAAAACAATTAGGGACAACCACTAGCATCAACGTGGTGTAGCGGCTAGACGCTCTCCTCAAAAGTTCTTGGGTTCGGATCCTGAGAATGCGGGGCCGGTTTTTTTTTTTAATGACTTTGGCTCCCATGTGCACCCAGCCTTTAATGGGCACTAGGTATAGTCCTAGGAAGTAAAGTCGGCCAGTGTTATGTTGACCACATCACGCAGCAACTGTTGATTGGTCTATAAAATATAGCTCTAGCCCTATATGACGAATACGCCTGAAGGATCCTTCACTTCTACTTGACCAGTGTCAACAGTTATAAGACAGGGAGATGACTGGACACAACATGAGCGGAAATAAGCAGACAATCAACAAACAGGCACCGTTTGTTCGTTCCATTTCAATAAGCCACATCATTTTCAATATCGGTTATGATCATCATCGTCATCATCATAAACCACTTCTGCAGTTAAGCGACGTGGGAAGGAATAATTTGCGATCCAGTACAAGTTGGCTGCCACTGGCTATCGTCATGCCGTCAAGGCGTAGGGTGTCTTTAATGTTGTCGATCTATATTTCCGCGGCCGTCCTCTTGCTCTTGTAGCTGATCTTCTGAGATGTAGTGCTTGTGATGGAAATTGATCTTGCTGCATTCTAACGAGATGGCCAAAACCACTTGATCTGCTGTTTCTCGATGAATCTAGTACAAGGTGTCGTTCCCACAATTTGCCTGATGGTTTCATTATTCACTCGATCTCGTATGGTTATGTTGGCTGCTTTTCTCATCTCGCAGGTGGTGATTTTGCGTGTATGGGCTTTAGATAGTGTCCATGTTCGGCACTGGTAGCTTAATACTGGAATAAATATGCTATTATTCATTCATCGGTTATGATTATAGGAACAAATTGTGTTGCTATTTCACTGCATAGTGTTTGATTCTAGTAGGTTATATCTTCCGTGTGCATCTGGCCGGCTATGTCGTTTCAGTCTCATTGTGCAGGATTGGATCTGATTGGGTCATGTGTTCCTTGTTGGGCCATCCGTTGTTGGTGTTACTGGCATTGATTGGGCTGTCTTTTGAGCTAATCATGGCGATATTTCTGTACCAGTTCTTCGTGTTGTTTTAGGTAGCCGCTATAGTTGTTGTTCCGCCATTAGGTCATTGGTTGCTATCGCGATCTGCAGTATTGATAAGGTCGAAGAAGACAGACCCAAAGCATATTCCCAACAAAGTCGTCTACCAGCGAGTCAATAAGCGATCTGGTTGCTGATGAGAGGTATGGACTGAAAGACTCCGAGCCTAATGTGACACATGAAGGCACATTAGGAGATACTTTCTGTAACATTGTTTACTCCTTTTAACTTCTCCTTTTATCTTATCTTGTTTCACTTCTCTTTTTTAATTCTCATTTTATCTTTCTTTACATAATCCTTTTATTTTTTCCTTTTATCTTATTATTTTAACTATCTTTTTATCTTCTCCTTTTAAATTATCCTTGTATCTTATCCTTTTTTCAGATCCTTTTATCTTTTCCTTTCATCCTATCTTTTTAACTCATCCTTTTAACTTACCCTTTTATCTTATCATTTTTTTTCTTTTATCGTATCTTTTATCTTCTCATTTTATTTTATCCTGTTTATCTTATCCTTTTATTTTATACCTTTATCTTATGCTTTTTTTATCCTGTTATCATATCCTATTATTTTTATCATTTTATCTTATCCTTTTATCTGATTCTTTCAACATCTCAGACCTGAATATCTTGATGGTGAATGTATGCCTTGCACGCTAGATGTTGTAAGGGTCCTTTAGGGGTTTTGGGAGCTGGTGAGTGGACAGTGTGGAAGCACAGATGGATCATCATGGTCTGAAGAGAATGGCCCTGCGAGGAGTGACCAGGGGATCTGGTTAATAATTAACATTTAGTGGAAAGATTAGACGGTTATACAATCTGACTGTTACTGGTACTAATAGAATTGAAAGTCTGCGCAGGCTGCTAAAGATGGGGACTGAGCACTTTTGGGAATGTCTCGAGTGCTGCAAACATTAAAATCCTCAAACATTAGATCTAAAATAAAACTTTTAGTAAAAGTTTCTTAATAATGAATTAAAGTAACATTTGGGTTGGGGATGGGGTGAGGAGGTGAACGAATGAGTTAAACAAAAGACCAAATCGTTCATAAACACTACAGAACAATCCCACCCACTATATTAAAGTGTTATTATTGAAAACTTACAAAATGAAGAGCTTTCCATGTGCACTATACATACATTATGCTTAATGTCCACCATACTCTTGTTCATAAACATTGCAAAATCCGTGTTTGAAACTGTACATGTCACAGGTCTAGCGACACAGTAATTGGTTTTTGTGCGCATGCCGTCAATGTCTGAGATAAGAAGCTGTAAAATTTAAGATTTTCCAGTTTGTTCCCTCTCATTAAGGTGAGGAAAGATATAAAACAGAACGAAGTATATCAGCGAGCTTCACCATATAACAAACAAAACGTAAACGTTGCGGCTATGGAACCTTCTTCTGCGCATACATAGAATAGACAATACTACACTGATACACAATATCGCTTACCTTTGCATCTCATGGCAGCTGGGTCGATGTCAAGACAATAGTCTGGCGAGGCACGTGGGGATTAGAAAATGGATATCTGGGGATATGCCAGGGGCCGTCACTCTAGGATAAGATGAAACTGTAAGCAGTGCAGCCCCCTAGGGTTTAGGTGAAGTTGTATTAGCAGTTAAGTCCACAGGGCGCCAGAGTTCCCAAGGTGTAAATAAAGCGATGTTCAAGGGACTTGTGAACTCTCTCTCTGGAGTGACTAAATTTAATGGCTGTCACCTCCATGTCGTGGACACCTTTGTGGTCATGGAAATTGAAATGCAGTGGTACTAGTTTCTTTAGGTAAGGTACTTTAGGTACAGACACATACACAGGGCACGCTAGTCCTGTTTATTGATATTTTCTATCAAAGTTAAAAGAGAAGAATGGATCTCGTTTCCATGTGAATAGATTATGCTTGAACTTTATAGTACGTTCAGAAGTTGTGTACAGAGTTTACAACAAATATGCAACTCAGTAACCCTTCTGCGTAAGGTAATTAAAATTGACATGCAGGGTGTTAATAATCATGTCCTTGTGATTATAACTTTTTTTTAAATGTAAAAAGACATGCAGTTTTCATTTTGCCTTACTTGTGGTACATACCCCCCCCCCCCCCCCCCCCCTCCCCAAAAAAACAGATGCTGATTAGAAGCAAACCATCAGCATGCACACGGTGAGCTGAGTTGCGAAAGCCTTTTAAAAAATCAAATGGCAGGTGTGTCATGTGCATTTCACTCCTATATGGTCATCTCCAGCATAAACCTCCCATGATCAGAGATTAGTGATTAGAAAGGATTATCATTACAGCACTTAGATCCATAGGTGCTCCGATCTCCTCATCAAAAGCTCCACAAGTGTAAAACGACTGATGACGCCTGTTCTGTGTTGGTTAATGAGACGTCTTGTGCTCTTAGTGAAATGTTCATTTCTTGCAGCTCTAGGCTGCACCCCCATGTCCATCAGTCTAGACAGGAATAGTGAGTCATTCCTTTAGCATGCTCCTCGGTACGGTAAGTGCAGCGCATGGCATTGCTAACATCACTTCTGTCCAGTACTGAGCCAGCCATAGCAACTTTATGGTCAGCAAGATAGTCTGCACGCTCGTTTCCTTGAACACCCGCATGACCTGGCACAAAGATGAAGGTTAGGGCAATTATTCGTGAAGTGCTTAGTGTTTCAATCTATTCTTGCCTGATAAATCCAGCTTGGATTTTTTAAGCATATTTATCGAGTCACTAAGAAAGCATACGTGTGTGAACTTTTGAGTACCAAGCCATGCAAAAGCCTTTGTTACAGCGATAGTTTCCATTGTAAGGTTATAAGCCTCCCGTGAGTTATATGAACACAATTTTTCATTGCATACTGGATAGGTTACCAAAAATATCACCATGCATTGCTGCTTCCCCCCCGCCGCCCCCCCCCCCCCACCCCCTTAAAAATCCACGCCTGTTTTCTTTACAGTAGATTATATTTACTAGGTGTTCACACATTATTAGTCACACAAGGATCGACGAAATTAGAAATTACAAAACAGCAGCACGCGTGCAATTGCAACCATAAGATCATGCACATTGGTGTTGATCCGTATAGAAGTTTTCGAGATGGTTGTTAATTTCGGGGCAATTACTTTTGGAACAGACTGTAAGAATGAAATCGGCGTCTGTGGCTTAGGCGGTGCCAGTCAGACTGGTAATTGTGCGATTAAAACCCACTGCTGGCTCCGTGGATTTTTATCATGGTGGGGGGAGGGTCGACCCAGCCTAAAATGGGTACGAGACTGGCTGCTGTGAGGAAGTAAAGACGGCCAGCGCACTGCTGACAACATTACCCACCTAGTTTTGATTTTCTGTAAAAAAATATTTACTTTTTTTTAAACTATAGGAATGAAGGCCCTTATTGTTTTTATTATTATTGTTTTATTATTATGATTATTATGATTATTATTTTTATGATTATTATTATTTTTATTATTATTATTATTATTTAAGGATTAAGAATACTGAGGCCAGCGATAGTGTACAGCTATTCATTTGTCGATCACACAATAGGGGTGTTATTGCCTGTAGCAAGCAAACACAGTCCCCATCTGAACCCGGTCAGGTCCCATTATAGTTTCGTGCAATGTTTGTTGAACAGGGATCACTAACTAGCAAATATCCTCACTAAAACGTTTTGTGTTTGTTGATCAGTTCTGTTCAATTAGTACTGAAATGGTGGACATATCACAAGAGAGTGTAGTTTTTCAGTTGGAGCTAGAGATGGTATGTTTTGTGTGAAAAATCGTGTGATTCTAGCCACACCAATTCTTGTGTCAGTCGAGAGAAAGGAGTGGCAGTTTAATAAACACAGTATTTCTGTTGGAGTATCCGTTGAGGCTTTAAAAAAACTGTGCAATGCATATACAAAATCTCTCTCTTTTCGAAGCTTCTTTTCAAACTTAAAGTATGTTCAGTGCAGTCCGTATTGAGTGTTGAACTAAGATATTGCATCACTGCACTCGAGACATTTCTCTAAGTGCTACGTCCTAATCTTCAGCAGTCAGCCAATAGTTTAGATTCTGGTGGTGACAGTAACAGTTTGATTATAATTCCATCTTGCCTTTCCTCTAAGTGTACAGCGTCAACCCGATCCCGCTAGTCACTCTTAGCTGAACCAATCTCTCTAGACCATAATAATCTATTCGTGCCTCAGCATTGTTCACTTGCCCCCAAATGGCCTCGATCTCATCTAGTTTTTCATGAATAAATTCACCCCCGCTGGTGCAGAACCAGCCAATCTGTCTGCCTTTTCATTTCCCAATACTCCTGCACGCTCCCGTGCAGGCGGTTATCTCTGCCCACTGCCCATAAAATGACTCTTCACAACTATTTTTACTTGAGAGGAGCTTTCGCTAGTAAAACAAATCTGATGTCTGATCAATGACATATGTGTGAGGTTTAAATTTACCATATCGAGTCCTTTATCTACTAAATTACGTATGGGCGAGGTTTTAATTTACCATAACTACTGTTGTATTGTTGAATTGCCTGTGTTTGAGGTTTTAGTTTACTGCTCACAAAAAAAATGGATTTGTTTTCAAACATCGGGCAAGTGGGAGAGCACCCCATATTTTTACAGACCAATCGGCATCATGTGGGTATTGTGGTCAGCATTATACCGGCTGTACAGGTGTTTTGAGACTAGAAGTATGCTACTCCCTCTGAGACCAGACAAGTGGAACACCTAGTATGGAGTAAAAAAAAAAAAAAAACAGCTTGTGAAAAAATGCAAATTCCACTACATGGCATTGGGCCAGTTCTGCGCAATTTTTGTGTATTAGTGTGTGTACTGATGTACGTTTTGCACCTGTACTGCCATTTGTTCACTCTGTATTCAGCTAAAGATGGTAATAAATTATTAGTTCTGCGTGGTATTATATAAGGGAATATTGCCTTATATAAATCTGCAGTCTCTTTGGTAAAAGTGTCTATTATATTTTGTAGTGTGTGGAGTGTGTCTTGTATTGTGTGACAAATATAAAATAAATTATCTTCTGTCTCACTTTTGTTTTGTCTATATAGCTGGCATGGTATCAGAGTTGCCATCTTGTCTCTTGTGGGTGTGACATTAAATAATAATCTCTGAGTTACTTCTTTGGTTATTGGTGTTTTATGTGGCTTGCGTAAGTTTCTAAAGAGTTCTGAAAAGTCTTTCATAATGCATGTGAACCTTACTTTAATTCTTGTCCCTAATAAAGGTGCTAGCTTTATTATTCGTACATCTATACATCTAAATAGTCGTTCATATATGCCGTTTTCTCATCTATATCCCCACTTTCTTATGGATGTGAACCCATGCCACTGGCAGTATACACACTTTCTTGTGTTTTTATCCCATATAATTGTGCACCCATACCACTTTTGTGTACACAGACTTCCTTATGTATAAGTACATACCTACTTTCATCTGTACACATATCTTACTTACACGAACGCCCTTACATTAGGGTATCCACTGTCACCGCCTGACCAGCCTCTATGTATGGGTGATTGTATAGGTGTGTATGCATGCATGTGTGTGTATGTATGTAATGTGTGTGATCATGTATGTGGGTATATTTATGCATGCATGTGTGTATGTATCTATGTGTGAATGTATGCATGCTGGTGGATGTACGTATGCATATGTAGTTGTATAAGTGTGTGGGTGTATGTGTGTTTATTTAGGTATGTATGCAAGTTTGTTTGTATGTGTGTAAAGATGTGGGTGTATGTATAAATGTGTGTATGAATGTGGGTATCTGTATTTAGGTATGTATGTAAGTATGTGTGTAAAGCATGCATACACAAACAAAAAAGACACACACACACATACATATTGACATACATGATGTATGTCAATATGTATGTGTGTGTCTTTTTTGTTTGTGTATGCATGTAGATGCGTGTATGTATGTATTAGGTATGTTTGTATATGAATGTGCATGTATGAGAATGTAAGAGTATATATACGTATGTGATAGTGTGTAAAATTGTGTACACATGATGTGTGTATGCATTATTCTATTATGCATATTTCTTTATTATATCCATACCATGCATTATTGATGCATTGGTACTCTGAAAAATGAGTGCTTAGAAGAGCCGAATGTCAGACGACATGCCGAATTTGAAAACTTTTGAAAAAAGAGTTTGTTCGTTCGTTTGTTTGTTCGTTTTCCTGTATAGCACTGACTGTCAGCCGGCTCGGCTGAACCGGTGAGTTCTCATTAAACGAGGAAGAAACAGTAGTGGTAAACAAAAAACCTGAAGTTAATGGAAAACTTACTAGTAACCACATTTTTGTCTGGAAACATGAAATACTTTCACCATATTAAACGTCACAGTGGATTGGAAATAACAGTTGCCGAGGCAAGAGAAATAGAGGCAGGGACCGACCAGCACTCAGATGGTCTCGGGAATAAGAGACAGTTTGGCAAGAAAAGTCCGTGAGGAGTGAGAGCTGCAAGGTTCTGCGCTTCTATCGTTCAGGCTGTGATGAGAACGATGTTCTGCAAAGTCCCTGCTACAAGTTGATGACATTTAGATGATATTGCAAACAGCTCCAGTGTGTGTTAGGTGTTTGCTGTTTACAGTGCAATTTTACGCTCAGTTGTTTCTAAACAACTTAAATAAATACATCGATTCTGCCTGCGATAAGGACGCAATTTCGGTCATCAGCAAAACTCCTTCGTTATAAAGACGCAGCTCTAAACTGTCAGTTTATTTACAACTGTTTTCAATGTATTACAATACCTTCTTGACATCGTTACTTAGTAAAAAGCTCTGACCACATCATTGCCATCACCTATGTTGTTCATGTACTACTGATGAGGGTCAGTTCACCACCCAAAGATTTGTCTTTCATCGTTGTCTCTATACTTACCTGACCACATCTGCCTTGTCATGTGTCAGTTCACCACCCAAAGATTTGTATTCAGTTGTTATACTTACCTTTTTTCTTCTTCTTATAATGCATATCGGGTGCCGTTGGTTGTCATGTCTGTCTGTCTATAACCTTCTCAGGGGGTTGCGGCAGCTCGAGGTATGGTGTCCCCCTCGAATACTAGAGGTTACGTGTTCAATCATCGGTAAGGGCTGGGATTTTTTCACGTAGACTTGGACATCTTATAATTCCTTCTGGTCTCTGGGCATTGTTGCGTACGTAAAAAATCCCTTGGCCTTTGGAAATCTAACAGAGTTGCCAAACGGCACTGCCAGGGCAAAATTTAGTTTTAAAAATCTACCCAAAGGATTTCAGGCTCCTCACTGGTGCTACAGAGCCCGTGCACTGTGCTGAGCTTTTTCATACTCAGACTTGAGATAGAAGAAGAACAGAGGACTGATGGGTTACACCTTTATGCCATGATGATGATCCGTAGTTCAAAACTTCAGAACTTTAAAGTTCTATAACCTTCTGTCACACATACTTACACCCATTTCTGAAACAGATGATCTTCAATGCCATGATGTTAAACTGCCCAGCACTCTCACTGGGTTTACTCTTGTATATTTTGCTTTCAAGCTTTCCTGCCTTCAGAATGTATTCCAGTGTTCTCCTTCTCATGACAATGTAGACTGTTCCCTTATGATGTGGGAAGTCAGTTTTCTATGTAAGTCAGTTTCTTTCAAGACCATCTCAACAGCCATATTCTGGAATACACATTCAGTTGGATTTCTTTGCAGTGTGACCAGACTGCCGATGGTCAGTCTAGCATCATATATGATCCACATGTTCTGATGAATAGTTCATTGAGCTAAAATGAGTTATTCAGCATTGGTTTCATTCTCATAAGCCGTCCGTCCCCATTCTCAGCAGCCAGTGCAGAGTCCCAATACCAGTGGTACCAGTAGCAGTCTGTTTATATGTCCGTCTTGCCTTTCCTCTGAACGTCGAGTATCGGCTAGAACCCCTCATCTCTCCTTGCTGCGTTACTCTCACCAGACGGTTGTGATCCGTTTGCTCCTTCGAATTGCACACATACTCCCTGCCATAAGGCCGAAATCTCGTCTGCCTTATCAGTCATCATTATTCCATTAAGTTGTTCAGAGCCAGCTAATCTATCCATCTGTTCATTTTTCAGCACACCGGCATTACCCAGAGAACAGATCCAGACAAAGCTCTTCACCAGTGACCTCTGAATAGTGTGCTTTTTTTTTTTCATATGCAAACAAAAATCACACAAAATGCGAATTGCTATCCCTTGTGGAATATATACATATATGTATATATATATATATATATATATATATATATATATATATATATATATATATATATATGTATATATAAATAGACTGCCGTCTTGGGAACCACTTGCAAACACACGCGTTAAACGCATAAAACCGCCGTCAAAGTGAAAACATAAATCAGAGATCTTTATTAATATCTTACCCCAAATGACGTCACATGACAGTCCAACATTTTAGAGTGTGGTAAGACTGGGTTTTCCGTCTTTCTGATGCTTTTAACGACCCCAAAACATCTAGAACTGGCCCTGACCTAAGCTCACCAAAGAGAGAGTGCAACCTAGGTCCCACGAATGCATGCAGCCCATATACCACCCCCTGAAATATTAGACTGTCCCGTGACTTGTGGATTTCCCCTCTTCGTGTTAGGATATTATTAAAGCCCCCAAATCAGTCCATCACAGGCATTGTAGTTTGGTACTAATGGATTAGCAGTTACAACTGATCTTCAGTTATACACGCAATATTGCATAAAGAGCCACCAACTCTGGGGCAACTGGCCACTAAACTTCCTGGTTGCACTCTAGCAAGCTAGATGGTATTATTTGATTTAAAGACTGGTATATCTTTTGTTTTTTCATTGTATATCCGTTAATGAATTTGACTCAATATTTTGACTTCTCGACTGTTTAACTATGTCAATGGCATAATTTAGCAATCAGATGCAGTCCCAAAAATAAGGCATCAGGTGTTGATGGAATATCAGCCGAGGCAATACAGGCTTGTGGAGAAATTGGAGTCACCTGGCTACTCCACATATTTAGGAAAGCCTGGAATGAAAGAACTGTACCAATAGACTGACAAAGAGCTCTTATAGTCCCAATTTGGAAAAGAAAAGGCAATAAGCAAGATTGTAACAATTACAGAGGCATCTCCCTTCTAAGCCACGTAGGAAAAAATGTTTGCCAAAATTCTGGAACAACGAATTAGATCCGTTGTAGAACCGATCCTGAGCCCATCACAGGTCGGATTTAGGAAAGGAAGAGGGTGTACTGACGCTATTTTTGCTTTAAGACAAGTTAGCGAAAAGACAATAGAACACTGACATCAAATGCACATCGCTTTCATAGATCAAGAAAAAGCTTTCGATAGAGTAAACAGAAATTTATTATGGAAAGTTCTTGAAAACTACGGTATAAATGGAACAATTTTAGATTGTGTTAGGGCTATTTATAGACAAAGTGAAAGCGCCATTAGAAAAAGAGCTGGCATCACAGACTGGTTCCCAGTAACATCAGGAGTAAGACAAGGTTGTGTATTATCACCTTTACTTTTCATAATATTTATGGACAATATTAATAAAATAGACATAACACCAACAGATGTCGATAAACAGGAGGACTTCAATGAGCTGCTCTTTGCCGACGATCAATGCATATTTCACAGTGATAGTAAACAGCTGCAAGACCACATGAACCTACTACACGACAGTTGCCTCAAGCATCATATGAAGATCAATACTGAAAAGACAGAAGTCATGAGCATAAGTAGAGAGCAACAGACCATCGACATAAAGATTCTAGATCCCAGCCTAAAACAAGTGCAAGAATTTAAATACCTGGGAAGTATCTTTACATCCAATGGTAAAATAGACAGAGAGATTGAAGCAAGAATCCAACAAGCCAACAATGTCGCATACCAGCTTGCCCCAATTTTAAAACACCCTGCTGTCCCAGCTGAGATAAAAAGACAAATTATAAATACAATCTTTATACCGACATTAGGTTATCAATGTCAGACTTGGACATTAACAAAAGAACATGAGAGAAGACTAACCACCTGTGAAATGAGATGTTTGAGAATGGCTGCGAATAAAACCAGAAGAGATCGAGTGAGAAACGATGTGATTACAAGAACTATTGGAACCATACCCATCGTTAAATTTATTGAGAAGCAAAGAATGAAATGGTTTGGTCACCTAATGAGAATGGAACCAACGATGCCAGCATCAAGAGCATACAACATGAAAATCGAAACAACAAGAGGCAGGGGAAAACCAAGAAGAAGATGGATTGAAGGAGTCACGGACAACTTGAGACTTCATAACATCACCGCATATGAAGCGACTGAGCGGGCCCTGGCTCGGTTGCCGATCATCTGATAGACTGCGACGCCTAGCGGCACAAGCAGATTTTGACAAAAGAAGAAGATATCTTTTGTTTTTTAATTGTATATCCGTTAATGAATTTGACTCAATATTTTGACTTCTCGACTGTTTAACTATGTCAATGGCATAATTTGTTTCGTAAAATGTTTCAGAAAAACAATCAACGAAGGGTTAATATAACAACATGGGAGGTAATTCAACATACGCATGCGAATACAATATCTACATAGGATATGCAGGAATATCGCTATGCCTGGTTGTGATTTGCAATAGCGTGTTGACAATTGTGACCATCTGCCGGACCCGGAAACTACACACCAACCAGTACATTTTTATCCTGTCCCTGGCTGTCGCTGACATATTTATGTCTTTGAGCATCTTCGCTATATCCAGCTTCCATCTTACATCGTTAAGTTATATTGTTCACGAAAGTACTGTCTTAAAAAACCTGGTATATGGAATGCTGTTTTCCTGTGTAGTTTTGGGTATGTTACACATGAGCATAATTGCTGTTGACCGTTATATACGAATAGCGCATCCGTTTTATTATATAAGAAATATGACAAAGCAGCGTACAATCAAAATACTTACTTTCACCTATTTGTTGTGGTTAATCAACTCCTGCATTCCGGCTATTGTACATCAGGATATCAAATTTAACTATTGCTTTGATATCTACCAGATGACGGAATACTATTATTCAAATAAATCCATACTTGCCATCAACATGATAGTTGCATGTCTTTGTTATTCTAAAATCGCTTGGATTGCCATCAGACACAAAAGAACAGCCATGTCCAGACGACAACAAACAGAAGACATTGGCAGCGAAATAATCAACAGAAACAACCGTATGATGGTGATGAAAAGTGTGCAATTTTTTGTGGTAATGTTTGGAGTGTTTTTTATTTTGACATTACCTCCGTTTGTGATCAACAATCTTGCTGCCTCCAATAACGTTTCTGGTGTCACTGTAACGTTAGCTGCTCATTGCTTTCCTCTTCATTCTGTGCTGAACTTTATCATTTGCTGCAGTATGAATCAAGCTTTCTTCAAGGCTTTAAAGAAGACTTTTGCTGATCTAAAAACTTCTTGCTTCACGTGTTACCAAAGGTCACCATAATTATTACCATGAACATCATCTAGAAGCTAGCAACAAGCGGTATGCAATCTGAATGGATATAAAGCAGTCGAAAATCGCACTTAACCTCCCTCACCTGGATCAACACACCTGGTTTTGCTGGCGTAAAGAGTAATCAACGAGCGGACCAACCGGTAAGCAACGCATCAACGCATTTGGGAAGAAGCATGGACAGGGCAGCTATCATCGACGCTGTACCGACTGGGCTACAGGATAATAACAAATCTATGACACTAACACGACTGCGTGACATAGAAGTAAGCATGGTGAAGCCCTTCTATGCCGCCTTCGAGGCCGAGATAGGATTCGCCTAGCCAAAAGGAGCTGAAACCAAGAAGGAAACATAAATAAAAGGGGGGAAAAAAACACAGTTGACAACAGGGTATGGCATTAGCGGTCTGACTTGGTGGAAAGAAGCATCAAGCACATAAAAGGCGCAAATTCCAGAACTTTAGCCACGAAAGTGGTTGCATATAAACAAGACCACAAATATAGCCGAAGAAGACCGTTATCAACTTCGGCTAGCTAGCAGCAGGTTGAACGTGGCTGAGTTTTTCATTTGTTCTTTGAAAGAACTGGAACTGGAATGTTCTCCCAGTTCTCGTATTCTAAGCATTGATGTGGATACGCTGCTCTCTAAATCCTCAGACAGTCCTATCTCTATTTGGGCATTAACAATTTCAGCGCCATAAATAAGCTGGCCGTCTGCACCTAAGGCAGAACCGGCCTATCAGCCATTCTGTTGCTAACAACACTTGCATTTCCTGGGACAAAGATAAAGGTAACTGCATGCACACCAGAGTTTTGCAGTAACTCTATCCACTGCCTGCTAACGGAGCCTGTCTCGACCTGCGGTATCATACTCCTAGAATAAGCTCATAGAATGAGCTCATAGAATCGCTCAACAGACACACACACACACACACGTCGGAGTAGTCCCGCATAAAAGCTTGTGTCACGCCTCCATCGTATTGCTAGACGTATAGTTAAATAGACCGACTGACACTCCGTAGGTGATGTAGTCAACATCACATTGGCCGCCTTTACTTTCCCGGACATTATCTGGTTACCATGTCAGGCTGGAGTTACATGTTGGCAAGACTTCTTTTTTTTCTCTCTCTCTCTCTCTCTCTTCTTCTTCTTCTTCTTCTTCTTCTTCTTCTTCTTCTTCTTCTTCTTCTTCTTCTTCTTCTTCTTCTTCTTCTTCTTCTTCGTGTTGATGTGTCTGGATATTATCTCTCCATAGTCTTCTCGGTCTGACTCGTGGTCTGCACCTCGCTAACATACAATCTACACACCCGAACAGACTAGTAATATTGATTCTGTCATAGCCAAAATGTAAAGTCATTATATCTAAACAGTCCTAGGTTTAAAAAAAAAAATAATATAAATTGGTTTTTTTTTTTTTTTTTTGAAACCTCTGAACAACCAGGATAATTGGCTCGCAAACAACATTTAGTTTCGGAAACTGAAATACTTTGGCAATGTGGACGAGGATTGGAAATAATAGCAGTTATTGTAATGTTGCCATGTGAGAGATGTCGAATTGGACTGCAAAGAATATTAGCTAATGTAATGATAGGCCGCGGCAGACTTGCATTCAGTAAAGTAAAACTTGGGCAGGAAAGTCCATGAGGTATCAGAGCCGGCGAGGGATCAAGTTTCTCTCAATGCGGCTGCTATGGGAGCGACGTTCTACATGATGGTGTGCTAAATTTACTTACAATGTAAAGGGATCGTTTCTAGCATTACATATCCTGTAGAAATGATTTTTCAACTCGATAATTTTAATTAAACTAAGCTTTTAATTTACGGTTAAAACATGAGATTTTACTGACATATGTTTTAAGTGTTACTTTACTGTAACAGGTGTTTTATCTCTTAAATGGCATCATATTAAGGTTTAAATTTTCGGTTGAAAAGGTGTTATTTTGTGTGTGTGTTTTGTTGGTGATACATTTTTTGGAAATGTAATGCATCTGGTTAGGAAATTTATTGTAACTGGTGTTTTATTTGTTAACATACGTTTGAAGTTTTCATTTCCTACTGAAATGTGTTTTAGCTGTTAATTACATATTTTTTAAGGTTTTAATTTTCCGTAATAGATGTTCGAAGTCTTGAAACAAAATTAACCTCTTGTGTTAGGAAGATGTGGTAAGGTGGCTAAACCACGTGCCTCCGGTCTAGTGGGTGTGTGTTTTATTACTTGTGAAATTAGGTATTTCGTGTTATTTTTTTTCTCCCATTTTCTAACAAGTTAAAAAAGATATATTATTGTGACAGGCAGCCTGTTGCTAACGAGGCCTTTAGGTACTACTCACGAAAGTCACCCCATCTAGTCGACCGCGAGATTTCGTAGCGGTTCTCAGGGAATGTCCTGCCTTCTAGTGCCTTATGTGATGTCTTTTTTCGCCGTTTATACACAGCATGACGTAAAGTGGCCTTGTTTGTTCAACGGGTAAACACCTGCCCCCAGACTTTTCGCAATAATTTGTTTTCTGTTAAGAACTGTAGTTTATTAAATGTGCTTTTAAGCGCCGAAGGCGAGTGTGTGCACGGAATAAGTACTGCAGGGGGAAGTGCCAAAGGCGCGACGGTTCGTGAGTATCGAATCATTGATGGTTTTGTAATTTTACCCTCTGTGGTGGTGGTTGTCGTCAGTGGTAGACGTGCTCAAAAAGAGAAATACGTGACACTCTTAGACTTTAGAAGTTTCCAGGAAAATCCCCTTCGAAATATTGTGGCTGACGAGATGGGGTGATTTTCGTGAGTTGCGCCGACATTTATTGTCGTAGATTGGTCTTAGAATAGAGTATTTCATATTGACAATTGTTGGTATAAATACAAAACTAAATCCCTAACCTTCAAGTCGCCGTGGTGCGACGGGCAGACGCACCCACGTTGACCGAGCCCTTTATGTGTCCAAGGTAAAAACATGGGGGGGGGGGGGGAGGCTGTCGGTGTGATGTTGACCACATCTCCCATAGATTAGTCCTAAAAATATGAGTTTAGCCTAATGCACCCGACGCACCGCTTTCTTTCTCCCTTTTTTTTTTTTTTTTTTTTTTTATTATGAGTTTCATTCATTATCATCATCATCAGGTGCCTTGCCGACTGGCATGGGCGATCATGCCTCTCCATAATTTGTGATCTCCTGCAGCATGTATCAGTTCGTGTGCCGACACACCTCCATGGCATGCAATAAGACTGTCAATCATCTTCTCTCGTTGTCTTCCTGTATTCCTACTTCCACATATCTTTCCAGTGGTCACAACATGTTCTATTTTCCCCTCTTCTCATAACATGGCCGAAAAATTATGACTGTCTCCTTCTGATGTCTGTGATAAGTTGTCTTTGGGCTCCCGCCTCTTTCAAAACCTCTTGGTTGTTCTATTTGGCTGTCCAAGGTATTCTAAGCATTCTTCTGTAAAACCACATCTCTGAGGCCTCTAGAAATTGTTTGGCCTGCCTACCGATTGTCCAGGATTCACAGTCATATGTTAAAACTGGATATATGTAGCAAGCAAGAATTCTTTTTCTAACTCTCAATTACAAGGATATATTGCACAAGAGGTTTTTCATTTTATAAAATGCAGTTTTTGTCTGTCCTAATCTGTTTCTTATCTCAAGTTATGCATCTTCCATCTGATGTAATCCATGTGCCCAGATACTTAAATTTCTGTACTTGTCCTAAAATAACACCATAAACTTTTATTACACACTTAGGAATAATTAGTTTCTTTGATACCACCATTGCTTCTGTCTTCCCATTATTCAAACTGAGGCCCATTCTTCCTCTTTCTAACACCACAATGTCTATCATTTCCTGTAATTCTTTCTGACTTGTTGCTATCAAGACTGTGTCATCAGCATTGCGTAAATTGTTTATACTGTGCCCACCAACCACAATTCCGGGCATATCAATTAAAGATCTCATTATATATTCACTGTTTATTGAAAACAAATCGGGTGACAGTACATATCCTTGTCGTACGCCCCTCTTTATGCTTTGAAATGTACCTAAACAGTTGTTAATTCTTATAGCTGCTGTTTGCTGCTATTTTCTTTATTTGTCGTAGATCTTTCCCACCAATGTTTAATTTTTCTAACAGTTTGATTACTTCTTCATGCTTCACACAGTCAAATGCTTTTGTATAGTCTATGAAGCATAAGTACAAATCAGTCTTTACTTTTATAGTTTCATTAAATGTTGATTTAACTCTTTAGTAATGCACTTGCTGAGATATAGCGAAATATGCCAACCAGTAAATTCTGCAATGATTTGTTTGTGTCTGCATTATTTAAAATACCTTGATCATTTACGTGTATAATTTATTCTTTGTGTCAGCATCTTTTACCATTTTTCAGGACCACTATCGCTGCCTTGTGACTCAAATCAATTAATCATGGGAGATAATGTGTCGTCTAACTGTGGATATAACCAATACCTTGCATATGGGGGATTACCCATTGGTGCTTTTGTGATCTGTGACAGCGTTTTGACAATAGTGACAATCTGGCGCACCCCGCAACTTCACACCAACCAATACATATTCATTGCCTCTTTGGCTGTCGCAGATATTATGTTATCCATTACCTATATCGCAACGGCTTGCATCCGTCTTGTCTGGATAAATTCCATTGTTGATGACAGAAATATCGTAAACAACCTGGCATATGGGACAATGTTTTCCTTTATAGTTCTGTGTAGTTTTCATATGAACATAATCGCCGTTGACCGCTATATTCGTATAGCGCATCCGTTTTATTACATAACAAATATGACCAAACAACGTACAATCAAAATTCTGTTTTGTAGCTATGTAGTTTGTATTATCAATGCCGGCATACCAGCAGTTGCTTATCAGGGCAGCAAATACAAACTTTGTATAAGTATTCACCATCCATTGGAATACTTTTTATCCAAATATAGGAGTACTTATTATCAACATAAATGTAGTTTTCGTTTGTTACTTCAAAATAGCTCGGATCGCGATTAACCACAAGAAAGCAGCCATATCTAGGCGTCTACAAACAACAGACATTGAGTACACGGTCGTTGCCAGAAATAACAGAACTGCATTAATGAGAAGTGTCCGATTTTTTGTGGCCATGTGTGGGGCATTCTTTGGTCTGTGTACACCCCCATTTGTGACTATCTGGATTGGGTTTTATCATAGTATACCAGATTACGCGATGGCTATTGTAGCTCATTTATTTCCACTCCACTCTTTCGTGAATTTTGCCATCTGCTGCAGTTTGAACCGGGGTTTCAGGAAAGCTTTACAACGGACATTTGCTGATTTAAAGACGGGCTGTTTCTGTAAATATTGTTAACACATAGTCTGAGATTTATAGCTTAAAACTGGACTATTTCCAGTGCCTTCAGACGTACTGGATATATAGGAGTTGAGTTGAGTTGAGTCAAGAACTGACATCACATCATTTGGGGCATTCCCATGCATGCTCCGTCGTTTTCTTCAGCAGCCAGCGCAGAGTTCCAATACTAATGGTACCGGTCACAATCTGGTTAAAAGTCCGTCTTGCCTTTCCTCTGATTGTAGCGAGCCGGCCAGACCTCCTGGTTACACTATTGTGCCTCATTCTCTACAGGCTATAATAATCACTTTTCTTTACTAATTCCGTTGCTTGTTCCCAAAGGACCTTGACCCCATCTGCCTTGTCATGTATCAATTCCCCATCCAGTGATGGGGATCCAGTCAGTCTGTTTGCCTGTTCATTACCCAGCACCCCGGCATGGCCTGGAGAAAAGATCAAAAGTATGCTCACTACCTGTGACCTTTCAAGTGAAGCTGGCCACTCTGCTCGAAGCATTTCTGTCTTCGCCTTTTTCAGCATGCATTTAGAGTCTGGGCATATAGGGCTAGGCCTATAATGATAATAAGAACTCCACAGGGGAGCATGCACAGCAGGGGTCCACCGATCCTCAGTAAAAAGATTCCTGGTGGACGATTGTTTCGACCCACTTCTTCCTAGACAATCTGGGAAGATAGGCCAACTTAAATAAGACTGAGAGCACTATCAGATCATAACTGAACTGGTATGTTATAGTAATCTTGGTAATCTTGGTTTCAGCTTCATAGCAAACGGGTCACCCAATAGTTTCTCCGCTTCTGTGCCAACGAAAAACACACAGAATGTTCCTCGCAGTCCCGTGTGGAAAGATTGACAGACTGCTGTCTCAGCATATGCACTAGCATGCACACGCATTAAAAGCATACGGTAGCCATTGGAAGTGCCAACACAAACAGTCTGACATGAGAAATGCAGTTCATCATCGACGGTTACCACCAGATCAGCTGTTGCATACGCGATCAATAATAATCACATAAGTGCACCACCAATATTGCGGCGCCAGACCACGCACCATTGTCTGAGTCTACAGTTTACAACACAACACCACGTAGGTCACTGTTGAAAAACATTCCAAACGAAATCCGCAGCTCACAGGGTCGCACTCAGCTCAGTAGCTGGCGCGACGAAACATATACTTTCAGTCTACGAATGGATCAAAAATGCAACGGCCACCGTCTGGCAGAAACAACAAATTTCCTCGACGCGAAACAGTGACCGTGCCTGGCGTCCATTTTGACCGGAAGTGTTTTATGTGGTGTTAGTCTTTACAATGCAACTGGATATTTGTGTCTGGCTAATTGTGGGCTGTCGTTGGTATCTTTGCTCTCCTGTAGGAATCCACTAGAATTGTTCTGTTCGTCTTAGAAAACTACGTATGTGTGTGCATCTGGAGTACAGAGGTTCTAAACCAGGGGTTCTCAACTAGTCGGACGAGACCCTTTTGAGGGTCAAACAACCTTTTCACATGGGTCGCCTAAGACCGCTTAAAAAAAAAACACATATTCACTAAAGTTATAATGTAGCAACGAAAGCAGTTTATGGCTGGGGGTTCCCACAACATGAGGAAGTGCATTAAAGGGTGGAGGCATTAGGAAGGTTGAGAGCCACTGACTCAAACAATCACTTAGATCGGTGATTCCCAAACTAAGCGCCGCGGCGCGCTGGGGAGCAGCGATCTCTTTACAGGAGCGCCACAAAATATTGTAAAAGCTACAGCATGAATTTAACTGAGACACGAATAGTCATTCTTTTACTTAGGCTAGGGCGCCGTGGAAAAATTGTAATTAAAAAACAGCGCTGAGACCAAGAAAAGTTTAGGAAACACTGTCTTAGATAAGTGTCCTTGGGTGGCTGGCCTAGCCGAAATGTGTTGTAAACTTGATGCACGCACGCGACAGCGAGAGACAATTGTCATTTGTAAGGCAGGGGAATTGAAAGCCATGTCTCAAGCAGAGTACTGGCGCACACACCACTATCTAAGCTACGCAAGTAGCGCAAATACATGAGACCACAAATGTAACCGGAGACTTTGCTGGCAACAGCAGGTTAAATGTGTTGGAGAATTCTTTTCTGCGAAGCAACGATATCACTCGAGATTTTAGGAAATCCCATATTATAGGGGGAAGGTGGTTGGGGTTAGGGTTAGGGTTAGTAGTTATCACTATTTTTTTAAGACTAACCCTAAACGAGACCAACTTATAATATGGAATTTCCCTAAATCTCGCGTGATGTGGTCGCTTAAAAAAAAAAAAAAGAACCTGGTCAAGTTTTTGACTTTTTTTCTAGAATTCTACGGTAGGGTAAACCAAGCCTAATGGGGACCATGTGGAGACTGTTGAGAAAGAAAAGGTAACAACTTCACCAGCGAAGAATCTATTTCCCACTAACTCTACCAGCAAGTCAATAAAGTGAGTCACAGAAAAACAACAAATTGCTTCCGAATCGTCAACGATCAAAATCAAGTTCCCAGTAAAGATCAAGCTCCGACAGATCTGGCGGGACAATTTATCCATCCATCCATTTACAAAAAAAAAACAAACAAAAAAAAATCTGCTACGTTCAACCTTCTGCGAGCAGTATCGGCTATAATTATGGTCTGGTTTCTTTGTGCTAAAATCCAGGCACTACCTATATCAGTGATAACTTGCCTGCTAAAGAATTTGGTAGGAAAGAGGAGTGTTAGCAAGAAACCTGCAAAACGAAGTAGTCTATAGCATGCACAATACAGAATGTTGAATGTTGAATTAGGAATGGACATCACAGCAATCGAAACTCCACGAAGAAAAGCTATGTCTCCATCACCAGCAGCAAGCGAAGAGTTACAATTCCAGTGGTACCCGTAACTGTCTGATTGTATATCCGTCTCGCCTTTTACCTGTGTATAGCATCGGCCAGATTCTCTAGTAACTCCTAGCAGTGCCATTATCCTTAGACCATAATGACCTGTCTGTGCCTCGGCACTGTTCACTCGCTCTCAAAGGACTCCCACAACATCCAGCTTGTCATACATCAGTTCAAACATCGGTGCAGAACCGGCAAGTCTATCTTTCTGCTCATTTCCCTAACACACAGGCATCACCTGGAGAAATATCGACATTATTGCATAATACAGAGACAACAACAAATTATTACATAACAAAACATAACACAACCATTGATCCATTAGGGTCCATCTTTCTCTGTCTTCTGCTTGATGGATAAGTGTATGCTAACTTAGTCCTGTCTATTTCTTGATGTCATTGTCCTTTTTGTTCTTTTCTCTGACCCCTCCTCTTTTCCGACTCCCCCCCCCATCCCCCCCCCAATGTTCCTTGAAGTACAGTCTTTGCAATCGAATCATGTCTCACCATGTCCAAGCTAGCTTGTGACGTTATTACAGAATGTCAAGAAGAATAGACATCTAGAACAAGACCTGGATTACAATTACACATACTACATTGCAACTCGTCGAGGTACTTTTACTGATTACATAATGTACAAGAAACATCAAAGAAACAAAACTGGAAATAAAAATAAAATATCAAGTCAAAGCGGCTAACAATGAGGCAAAACACTTTAGCGGTAGTTGTAGTGACGTCTGCAGGAGACAGGTCCCATAATTATATCAAACAAAAGATCACAGAAAACAAATGTTTTCATTCCTAGAGTAAGGCAATGCTTCCCAGTGCCACATCCTTGGCATTCGAGATTTAAATGTCAGTGCTACACAGTTATCAAATAAATTACGTCAATAAAGAAAGAAAAACCAGAGGGCAGTACTTCAAAACAAAACAAAAATGCCAACTATCATTCAGAAAAGTGAAAATTTTAAATCTAAACAGACAGGCAGGCAGATCAAAAAAAGAGATTTAAAATAAAAGACCCCTCCCCCTCCCCCTTTTCCCTAAAAAAAAAACAATGAAACAAATAGCAATGAAGCCAGTGATTCTGAAATGTTGAATCAAAAACACAACTAAGTCCATTACTACCTGAAACCAAGCAAATATCAACTCCATTAATAGTTCTTTCAACGCATTATACATCAACAGCCATTGTTTGAGAAACAGAGATCACCAAATAGTGTCAGTATGGCTGTGTAAATTTTGCGTATCACCAATTCTCTGTAATGAATGCAGTCATTTGTTAGTCGAGGTTCCAGAACAACTGCTCCTTTCCCGTGCTTGTGGAAATGACCCAAAATGTCCTTAGTAAGTGAATTTTACCCCACCAGGACATCACACAGAGCGATAGACATTCGGTATTATAAAGTGCCACCATGTGGATGGCGATCACCCGTGGAGAGGTCTCGGAAAACCCGTTTCAACCATTAGGTTATATTAGGGTCCCCTTGCAACAGCCATGGTGGGGCTTCAAAATAACAAAAAATTGCGTCCCATAGTAGGACTACGGTTAACGATAAATTGTTTAAAAAAAAAAAAAAGACCTTTATTGTCTCATGTGAAAACTGATGAAAGACATATCAGTTCTAGCCGGGTCTTGAAGTTTCCACAAGAAAAGTTTTAAAAAAATTTCAAAAGGCAGCTGTCAGATATGCCAACACTAATGGTCCCACATCAGAATTAAATTTAACTGTTGGCACAGTCAATGAATGTGAATGTTGGAGAATAAAGAATTAAAAAATGCAGAAACATGAGGTAGAGTTTTATTTTTGTGCGGTACCTAATGGGAATTATCATTCGAATACTATGTTGTGTTTTATGAGAGTCTCCACCCAGTCAGCTAACTGTTCAATTTTGTACAATCGAGCTATACAGAATAATTTGGTTCTACTAACACTAGGCGTCTCAACCTTAAAATGCAACGCAACACCCACCACATTAAAAAAAAATTTCACTTTTTTAACTCTATATAAAATCATAAACCCTTAATGACCCATAAAACCCCTCATATAACTAGCTGACACGACAACTTTACTTCCCACCTAACAACATAACATGAAACCTGCATTTTGATATAATTTTTAATTTGTTTCCTCTATAAAAGTCATTGCACCATATGTAGTAACCCCTCAGTGACATCTAAAACCCCTCGTGTAAACTAGCTGATAGAACAGCTTGACTTCTCATCGATACGCCGGCACCTAACACCATGATACTACACACTCAATTTTGTCATAAGAGTGTTTTTTTTTTTTCAACAGTCTTTTCGACGACTTCAGGTGCATTGGGCATTTAGTTACAGACCTATGTTTTATAGACCAATCGTCACTCGGTGCGTGATGTCGTTAACATCACGCAGGCGGCCTTCACTTCCCAGGACTTTACCTTCTTGCCAATTTAAGACTTGCTCGACCTAGGAGCCAGGATATTTTTTGAAAAACATCTGACTGTGTTTGGCTTTGAACTCACGACTTTCGGATTCTCGGGCGAGCATCTAACTGCTGAAGCAAGGACACAAAAAGGATGTGAAAAAAGAAATGTTTATACATTTTTCAAAAGTGGCTCTTAACTGTCAAGGCTTTAATTTTGTATTTATTATTATTATTTTCACTACTATTATTATTACTATGAATACGTACTGAAGAAAAAATGTGGCGTAAAAGGAAGTGGGAGTTGAAATACAACTGAAAGTTTCCACCTGCAATCGTCCCTCCTTTGGATATTTTTTCCAGGTCAGGCTGGTGTGTTGGGAAACGGGCAGACAGATAGACTGGCCAGTTTTGCAAAACTTGGTGGTGATTTGATGTTTGACAAGCTAGAGTTTGTGAGGGCTATCGTGAGGGCTATTGTGAGGGCTATTGTGAGGGCTATTTTGAGGGCTATTGTGAGGGCTATTGTGAGGGCCATTGTGAGGGCTATTGTGAGGGCTATTATGAGGGCTATTGTGAGGGCTATTGTGAGGGCTATTGTGAGGCCTATTGTGAGGACTATTGTGAGGGCTATTGTGAGGGCTATTGTGAGGGCTATTGTGAGGGCTATTGTGAGGGCTTTTGTGAGGGCTATTGTGAGGGCTATTGTGAGGACTATTGTGAGGGCTATTGTGAGGGCTATTGTGAGGACTATTGTGAGGACTATTGTGGGGGCTATTGTGGGGCTATTGTGAGGGCTATTGTGAGGACTATTGTGAGGGCTATTGTGAGGGCTATTGTGAGGGCTATTGTGAGGGCTATTGTCTAGCGAGTAAGGGTTCGGAGGCACAGATAGATCACTGCGGTCTGAGAAGAATGGCGTCGGAGGGGATCTGGTCGACGCTCAGTACTCAAGGAAAAGGCGAGACGGATATACGGTAAGACAATTACCGGTACCGTAGGAATTAAAACTCTTCGCTTGCTGCTGAAAGTGGGGACGGAGCCAACTGCCAAGGAATGTTTTTACGTGCGCAACAATGCACACAGGCGTCCAGTTGTAACTACCCAGACACCAGGGGGAGTTACTACAAGTCCAAGTCCACGTGACAAAATCCTAGCCCTTAACGGGGTTTGAACCCGGAACCTCTAGCATTCGAGGCGGACACTGTGCCTAGAAACGACGCAGCCCCCTAAATAAAGGGAAATTGTAAAGTATCCCTTTTGGCGCCTGAAGTGCCTCTGAATTTCTTATGCTAATTATCCTATTTTTAAATAACAACGAGCATTCAATGTATCAAGTGATCAACAACATCAGGAGTGCCTTTGCTTCCAAGGAGAATATCTGCTACCTATTTTAGGCTCGGTCGACCAGAAAGCAGCCAAGGTCAATTTAGAAACCAATTCGATTAGATGAGGATTCGACCCAGAACTTTGGACAAAAGGCGAGCGTCTAGCAAACTGTAAACCTATCAACTTTAGATAAATATATAATAATGAAAACAGCAGATATAGGAACAGTAATCCAGAACTTGCCAAGCACACCAAACATATGAATATTTCGATTTCCCTATTTAAAGAAAACGTTTTGTAATCTTTACAGAATCTTGCCAGAATAGGTCAAGCGAAAGCTTTATTTCAGAAATTGAAAAATATGCAATAAATCGTTCTCATTTAATGTCAGAAAGATTGTGCTAAAATGTTATATTCAGCCTGTTCTGCTGTATGGCAGCGAATCATGAAATGTCAGTGAACAAATTAGGAAGAATTTGGAAGCAACAGAGATGTGGTTTCTGAGACAAATGTTTCGAATACCTTGGACGACCAGAGTAACTAACAACGATTGCTTGACAGAAGCTAATGACAGTAGAATCAATATACAAAAAGAAAGAGACAAACACTGTTCTTTGGCCACATAATGAGAAGAGAGACATTGGAGAACATCGTGACCACTGGAGAGATCAGTAGAAAGGGGTAGACGCAGACCAAGAGAGGCGATGCTGGATGGGCTAAACGATGGCATGGAAGGATATCATCAAGAGAGCTAGCTGTTCCAGGCAACCAGGGATCTTTGGAGACGCATGAGCGCCTACGCCAGTTGGCAGGGCAAATGATGATGATGATAAATATTTCCTCTGTAATGACAGGGCGAGACATGATACTGTCAGAGTGTGAGAGCATCACCTTCAACAAATTTATTGAGAAGAAGAAGATCAAATGCTTCGGCCATCTAGTCAGAATACAGCCACATATGTGTGTGTGTGTGATAAATGATTCTTTGCGCATGATCCAGCTGGTCAAGGAATGATGGTTACGCAGCCAGTGGTTTGAGTCATTGCAAAACTATCCTCTGTGTGTGCAGTTACCTTCATATTCGTTCCCGGGCATACAGGCGTTGTTGGTAATAAAAGAGCTGATAGACGGGCTGGTGCTGCAATAATTGAAGATGTTCGGCCCATGGATCACGCAGACATTGTCATTACCCTTAGAGAGATAGGACGTTCTGAGGATTTTGGAAGCAACGTGTCCACATCACTGCTAAGAATACGAGAATTGGAACGGAGTGACAATAACAAATACAACCTATCGAGTAATGGGTCACATTTTGTTTCTTCCCACAGCGCTTAAATACCAAAAGTGTAAACTGACGATGATGATGATGAACTGCAAAGATGCTTTATCTGTATGTGAAATTCTCACAATGTGTACAGAAAACAATTTAAGTTTAACTTGCTAAATGTTGCAGCATATTTAACAATAGAATGTGATAGTTTTAATTCTGGCAATTGTGAAGGAGAATATTACCCCCCGCCCCTCTCCCCCAATCTACAGGGGGGAAAAACTTATTCTAACGAAGCAATTCTCGACTGTTATGATAGACATGTTCTTTACATGCAGAAGGGCGCGTTAGCATTCCAGTGGAACTCAAGCTGTAAGGACCAGATGAAAACACTTCGTACAACAAACAGCCTTTATAGACACCTTTGACTTTTTGTATGAAAAGCAACTGGCTGGGAGAACTGCAGGCAGTAGAAGGTAATTAAAATGCGCTGAATTTACTCACACAATTACAGGTATTGGTTCTCGTAAGTAGCTAAATGAAAGTGACTTTTTACACCCGTTCGTTTCATCCGAGTTGTGTTGTCAATGTCACCGGTCACATTTATGTGGTCATATTTTAGATATAAAACAAATAGCTCCTTAGAAAATTATGATAAAGGCATTTGAACTACAAAAGGTATGATCGAGACATGTGAAATGATATGTGTTAACATTTTAATGATAAGACTTGTCACACTTATGAACTTTTCTGTCTTATCCTATCAGCAATATCAAGATCCTCGCCGGTGCACGAAGTTCGTGCACTGCGCTGAGTAACTTCACACTCAGGCTTGAGTTAGAAGTTAACGCAGCACTTACGGGTTACACTCGCGTGCCATGATCGTGATCCGTTGAATAAACAAACAAACTTATGAATAGGACGACGTGAAAAAAAAAGACAAAGTGGTGATTTTTGTCTTGCTTTGTTTTGTTTTGTTTACCAAGCTCACTTCTTTCTTCTTCTTCTTCTTTTCTTCTTCTT